>JBBPSU010000046.1:0-31600 GCA_038093755.1 Tylopilus microsporus | reverse complement strand
ACTCTGAGCTCGATCACCAAGAAGATGAGGATGAGGATTTTTCGACCCCTCTCGCTGAGATTGATGAAGAAGGGGACGAGAAAAACTCTCAAGGGGAAGTAGATGCACCGACTAACAATGCAGGTGATGCTGAGGAACTGGGGAATGGCCTTGAAACCCCAGCCGAGGTGGCCGACCTGTTGGAGGAAAAAATGGAGGAGTGGAAGCTAGCCGACAAAGCCGGGCGGCAGGTCATTTGGAAAGATTTGGCGAAGGCTCTGAGAACGATGGACATCCACCGGAATCTTGACAAGCCGACATGGGCTCTTCATCAAAGGGTGAGTTTAAATTTATGAAGAAAACATGTCTAACTCACTCGAACAGAGTTACTTACAGTGGTTACACGACCGAGCTGGCCTCTCGACACAAACCAGCGGAATGCACCTCGGGCACAAATGGACTGCGCGCACCGTCATTGCCGAGACTCACAAACCCGAGGTCAACCGGATTCGGAAAGAGATGGCTCGGGGCATGAACGACATAAAGTTCTACCAGCCTGCATTGACCAAGGTGGTTGAAGGTAAGTAGACGGTCTAAATATACAATACCAGTAGATGACCGAGTCACCCAACCAATAGGCTTGTCAGCGGATGAGATGAAACATGCCAAACGCACTGCAATTGAATGGAACCGTCGGGCGTGTCCCAAAAAAGCACAGGCCCGGTAGGTGGTGCTTCATTTCCCAGGTTGACTATGATACTGGACCGACCATGATGCGAAATCCATAGATTTGCGACAAAAAATGCACCAAGGCTTATTGAACAGTTTGCCGATGAAATGTGGCGCAAAGGGGGAATCCGGATGGTCATCTTAGCAGGATGGAGAGACAAGGAGAGCGAGATATTTTCACAGAAGTAAGTGTTTTTGAAGAAGATCTGCAAAGTACGCTCACGTCAATGGAGGTATGACTTGAACCAGAGGTATTCATCCGGCGAAGCCTTTTCGGCAATCGATACAATTAGACCGGAATGGGACAGTTACCTCCTAACGACTCTCCGAAAACGGCCGGCGACTATATTGTCTAACCCGGAACAAGGCGGTGGTCCTGTAGAGGTCAGCAAGAAAGCAAAGGTGGTATCTCGGGATGAACTTATAGAAGCCGTCACCGATACCAAAGGCCGGATCTGGATCCCGAACTTCAATTCCACCGACAAGATCCAAGTATTACAGAGGCTCGTAAGAGGATTCTTGACAGCTCATTATCGTTTGTGGTCTGTTATTTTCATTAGGCCGAGCTAACCAGGCATACAATAGGGAAAGTCTCAGGCAGTAAGACAATATCAGCCCCATTCAGGCAGCTTTCGAAATCCCAGGAGATTCTATTCAAGGAGGATCATATTCCTGAGGGTTTTATCTTTCCCGACGATCCGAGCCACATGAAAATCACCCAAGCAAGAGAGTTTCTACATTTCATTCAGCATCGACAAAGGACTTGCCCCAATGATGTATTCGGCTTTCGGTACTGGCTGAACAAAGAGGGCGAACTTCTTGATCCTGTGAGTGACGCAGCCGATGAAGATACCTCAGCCGATCACTATGACTTGGACGCCGAGTCGGCCGATGATGCAGCCGATATATTGCCAGCTCTGGAACATATTAAGGGTAAAGGCAAAGAGGTTGCGAGAAGTAAGTGTAATTCAACAGATATTGGTAGCAAATCCATTGCAGCCGGTGGCCCAGTAGAGCCAAAATGTGGCAAGGTTATAGCCGAGGCTTCAGCCCCACGACAAAAAGGCCATCCATTGGTCAGCCAACGTAAGGAAATATAGTATGCATTCAAACATCCACTGAACATAACAACATCCGAATCAACAGAACCAATACAGGTCGATTACTCCAGGCATGGTGGCCGCAGAAATCAGACCCAGAAACGTAATGCCACGCCGGGACCGAGTAGACAGCCGAACCACTGGCCCGAAGGTACGAATAAATTTTTCGTCTCACAAAGTTATGACATCGTCATATCACATAGCGGACACAGATGAAGATGATTCGCCGGAGACATATAAATCGTCGAATGAAACAGCCCAAGAAGCCATTCCGCAGAAGTCCCGGAGGATCGGCAAAATGAAAAATCGCAACCCGACGCTGGGACCGAGTAGATTGAAGGGGCAACGTCCCGAAGGTAACAAAAAGCGCATTTCATTCTTCAATAATGTGACATTCCATGTTTCTATAGCCGCCTCGGACACGTATCATATCGAGTCACCGAATGAAACGATCGACATGCAGGATCCCCCCAGACAGCCGAAGCAGAGGCAAACCGAACATACACCAGGTTAGTAAGAAATAACATTCATTGACATTATCCACCACCCTTGATGAAAATTAGGTGTTCGGCCGCTCAAATCGGCTCTGAAAAAGCCGAAACCCAGATCTATAACCGAGGAGCATAGTGAACCTGGGAATATGGCGGATACACTGTTAGATTTTGAAATGCCCAGACGTTCAGGACGGAACCGCCGTGCTGCCAGACTCGCCGATGGTCGTTGTGTTTCTCCTGTTAAGCCAAAGAGTAGCAAAAGGTTGGCCGAAGGTAACGCTGCCGACAAGCCCGGCAAGAGGCTGAGACGGGAATAACCGAGTCGGTCGAGTCATGCCAAGCGTGATATTCAGTCGTATTTAACAATCACCGCTCCACTTAGTTGTCATAACCAGTCAGTACATAACATTATCTCACAAAGCGACATATTGCTATTCGGACACAAACTGTGGTATTTGTAGGTAATACAGTCTTTGATGGGTCGATACATTTACGCAAATCCATCTAACTCGTCGCGCTCATCATCCGAGCTATCCGAGTCGTCCGTCCCGACATCGATACTAGTGGACTCAACGTCGATGGTCTCAACACCGACGGAGCTTTGTTCTTCGGCATGGGTGTAATCGTTCGAAGGCGCCGAGAGGAGAGATTGTGCGGGCGCATCGACGGGCCAGAGGTCTCTCTCTGGCGTCGGGGCCCAGTCGGTCGGAGTGGAAGGTCGTACCGGAGACTCGGGACCCTGTGGTGTGGTTGGGACACCTCGGGGAGTAGGTGAGCCGACGGCGTCGAGAGGGCCGGCACCACGGGGCAGTGTGCTCAGCGTCACTGCTGTGGAGCCGCTGGCACCCGTTTCTGTTACGATTTCATCCATTTTCTCTTCTTGTCATTGGCTAATGTATCGTATGACTCCTCTTTCATTTTTCATTTGCTCTTCGTATGACACCACTTTCTTATTCGTACAGCCTCGACTGTGCACGGCTGTGAATGCAGCATAGCTCGTCCATACGTAGCAGTTCATAGCTCGGTCTGTGCGCATCTTGTCCTAGTATTTAAACTCATGTAAAGTACCTACAACGACAGTCTTATCCACTTGTTCAAACCTCGTCTTAGACTTAGGTGCGAATTAAGGGTACCGCTCCCTATCATCATCTACTCGCTTCGGACTTGACGATTAGTCTTAAAGCCTTGAACACTGGTCATTTGTTGTCTTGCCCTCGAGCGTTACGACTCTAAGTCTAGGTCGTTACAGTTTCCAGCGGGATGAGTACATCGGCTTCGTGGATCAGGGAGTCGGCGTCGGTGTCGGCGAAGTTGATGAGATCCCGGTTGTCGAACAGGAAGCGGCTTCCCGAGTTGCTGAGCTCCTGCACCTTCTTGAGCTCCTCCCCGATACTAACCATGCCATTCTCCAGCAGCTCAATGCGATGTCGGAGCTCGGCATTTTCTCTTCGAAGCTCCTGGTATTCGCTGCTGGGGGGAACCTGACCGACGTTGGTTGTGCTTGTTGAGGAAGTCGGCTCGAATGTCGACTCGGGAATCATGTGGGGGGTCTTCGGTCGCCGACGGTTTGTGATCATGACGCAATCAAATCCTAAGTGAAATATGAAGCGGGATCGAGCAGGTATAATGTTCTAAGACTCACTCAATGGTTGTTTATTCGCCCTGGCCAGGGGATTCCTTGCATCACAGTGGATGACAACGGGTTGCGCTGCCGACTCAGACGACAAGTTACTTGCTGGTTCCGTTTGCTTGCAGCGCTGTCGTTTGGGCGGAGGAGACGAAATATCGCCGGATGGGTCAGTGGTGTCAGACAGGGAAGGCGCGGGCGAGCTTTCTTGATGACGCTTGCATGTTGTGGATGGTGTGGCCTTTCTGGAACCCTCCGCCTTGTTCAAACCCTCTGCGGATGTCTGGAGCTGCTTCTCCCGAGGGACTGACTTCACCCGAGTTGCCGGCTTCCCGGTTGTTCCCTTTTGACCGACAAAGCTGCACTTAACTTTGCTGCCGTTGCACATCCTGCAGGCCACATTGCGACCCACGATGCAAACGTACTTTCCTTTGCATCGTGTACATGGCTCATCGGCGATCTGCTCGCCATCATTGGGGGTCTGGGCATCCTCGCCCGAGCCACGGACATGCGACCGACCTCGACTTTGGCTTCTGGTAGTGCGGGTGGCTGGCTGGCGCTGTCGCGATCGACCTCTCAGCTCCTCGGACTCTTCCTGCGTCTCCTCGGCTGCGTCACTCGTCGCCTTGGTCACCGGCTGAACGGCATTCTTCAAAATTTTCTTTGGCGCTGTCGATCCTCTGATCTTTCCCGGGCCAGGGGGTCCAACGCGAACTGGTAATGCCTCGGCTGACTCGGCGGCTCTCGACTGACCATCCGTAGTCTCCCTCGCCTTGCCCTTGCCCTTTCCCTTTCCCTTCGGCCTTTCCTCGGCCTCCGCATCGGCCACTGGCGGTTCACCTCGGTCTTGAACATCTCGTTCACATTCTTTTCCCTTCCCAGCATCGCCCGACTTTGGTGGGGCTGAGTCCTTCTTCGACACGACTGGCTTGCGATTCCCACTGCTGCCAGCCTTCGCCACATCGGCCATTTCGACGTCATCAGGTTTCAGCCTCTCGGAATCTGTCGGTTGCGTGTCGGAATCGAGTGAGATGGCGGTTTTGGAGGATGTGGCTAGCCATGGATGGGCGGGGTTTCCGGAGACGTCTGCAGCGATTATGCGATGCCAGTTTGGCCACCATCTATTTTCCATCTGCGAAATTTCGATGTTGGCTGCGATCACGAACATCGGAACGTTGAAGTTCTTGTTCGGCATCCAGCTTTGCCGAACAAGATCCTGTAGTGTTTGGGATGTTTTAGAATAGACCCAATGATGCGAGAAACGGATAATGCACCAATTGATTCCTAACCTCTCCCAATGCATGGTCCCAACGCTTCGTCCGATCCCCATTCTTCCCCGGGCTGGCAACCTCTTTGCGAAAGATTTCTTTGATGTTGTCGGCCGCTTCATCGATGACTTGTTGGTCGAAGAGGTCAAACTTGGGAGTCGACGACATTATGGTGTGGAGAGAGGGTGTTGGGATGTGTTTTAGTTGTGCGCCGTGTTGCACGCGACGCGCAATCGGAGTGGAGCTATTTTCGTATTCCGCTCGGCAAGTCACTGGTCCACATCGTCCTCGACTTATATACTTCAAATTCCCACGCTCACAAGCCACAGCCGAGACCTCAAGTGAACTCCATCACGCGATCACAAAGCATGCCCGACAACACAAAGGTACAAAAGCGAGTGCGGTTTCAGCTATCTGGTGAGTTTATTCACTGCGAATAAAATGAGCCGACAGCCATGACGCGCTTTTGACAGACTTCCCATCCGAACCTCCCGAGGACGAACCAGTGGCGCAATGTGCAGGATTTGGACGAAGTGAGTACAACGGCTTGGGTGTTTCATACGACATACTTATGGTCTTCCAGCACACCTCAACCAAGGAGGAGGACGAAACATGTATGCAAACGATCTTCTCAACGTCTTCATGGATGCCGTGGACGGTTCCCCCCCGCTGAGAGGTCAGCAATCAGAATCTCTGGCCGACATATTTGGCTCCCAGCCATTGGAAAGAGGCGGGCTAGCGAGGAAAGGTGATTTGCTTCAAGACCTCATGGAAGGTATTGACATTCCTTCGTCACCTGAGCGAGGCATTCGGGATACCGCAAAGGACGGCATAGACGACATCGACATGCCGTCTTCATCACCACGGTCGACGAATCTCTCAGAGTGCATGGAAATACAAGGGCCATGCGCGAGTGACGATGTGGATGTCGACTCGGTTTTCAACCGGCCCGAATGGGTTCAAAATATGGTGCTGGATACAGGGGCCCGCGTCCAACACATTAGTCATCTGAGAAATGCTTTAATAAATGGTAAGTGAAGTTAATCATTGGAGACAGTCTCTGTGATAACAGTAGTGGCCATGCAGACTATCAGGCTTCACACCATATTTGGGCGAAATGGAATTCACTCGGCATTCCCGAGTTGTCCGGTTCAGACAGTTACAGTGGGTTCTATCATTTTTTTCATAATCACTGCAGAGCTCACAAATCAGGGTATAGTCTACAGTGATTTTGCCTTGATCGCTACGAACTACGGGAGACAACCGATTACCGACTACGTGGTGAATCCTGTCCGAATTGCTGACAGTTTGCGAAGGGAAATTGATGAGGCGGCATATGTGTTCATGGAGTGTAGTCGGGAAAGACGCGAGTTAGTGGTTGAACAGGAGCAGCTACTGACGCTGCTGAGTGTGTTACTGAGCCTGAGTAAAATTGGTTGAGTTGTACAAAGAACATAGTTGTTGCTATAGTAATGTCCGGCGGCGTCAGCACACCAAGCGTATTCAATTGGCCTGACAGAGGTGCTGTGACAAGCCCACACAATCGGCTCTGTTATCAGTTGGCGGGCCCGCCCGAGAGACCGAACAATCCTGCATCGGCCGATATGACCCGCTCTACCGATGTGTGGTGAGCTCAGGTTACTCTCTCGGCTGTCAATGGCCACACCCCATAGGCTATCCATTCATGCTTTATCAGATGCGAGACACTCGATCGAGGTCTAGTGAGCCCATGTGACCCTTTCGGCTCTCACTCGATCGGTCTGCCCGATAGGCTTGCCAACCACATAGGAGCCCTCGCGACACACTCGACCGAGCTATAGTGAGCCCATCCGATTGTCTTCCGTATCGCTCGATGTGCGCATACCAGGCAACGGGCCAATGTGTAGTGAGCCCATGCGACTCGCTCGACGACAGAGAATAGGCCTTCCAGATAGCCTTGCCATTTATAAGCGGGCCCATGAAAATCACTCAACCCGAGCGTGCTGAGCCCATGCAATGATCTCGGGTATCACACGGTGGGCCCGCTAGACCAGCTTTCTAACCATGGATGGGCCAATGCTAGACACTTGACCGAGGCATGGTCTTGATGGGCCCATGCGAGATGCACTATCGAAGTGTAGTGAACCCACGCGATCCACTCGGCCATCACACAATGAGCCTGCCCGATGTGCTCGCCATCCATACGTGGGCCCTTGCAAGACACTCAACCGAGGTATGCTGAGCCCATGCGATTGTCTCGGCTGCCGCTCGACAGGCCCGTACTAGGCAATAGACTGAGGTATGGTGAGCCCATGCGACCCTCTCGGTTGTCACTGTATGGGCTCACTCGACGAGCTTGCCGATCATGCATGGGCCCATGGGAGACACCCGACCGAGGCATAGTGAGCCCATGCGATTGTCTCGGCCGCCCCTTGATGGGCTCATGCGAGACGCTCTACAGAGGTGTAGTGAGTCCACGTGACACACTCGGCTATCAAGCAACGGGCCTGCCCGATGCGCTCGCCATCCGTGTTTGGGCCCATGCAGGACACCCGACCGAGGTGAGGTGAGCCTGCGTGATTGTCTCGAGTATCGCCCGATGGGCCCATACAAGGCAATGGGCCGAGGTGCAGTGAGCCCATGCGACCCACTCGCCTATCCCACAATGGGCCTGCCCGATACGCTCGCCATCCATGTGTGGGCCCATGCGGGACACTCGAGCGAGGTGAGGTGAGCCCGCGTGATTGTCTCGAGTATCGCCCGATGGGCCCATACAAGGCAATGGGCCGAGGTGCAGTGAGCCCATGCGACCCACTCGCATATCCCACAATGGGCCTGCCCGATGCACTCGCCATCCATGGGTGGGCCCATGCAGGACACTCGAGCGAGGTGAGGTGAGCCCGCGTGATCGTCTCGAGTATCACCCGATGGGCCCATACAAGGCGATGGGCTGAGGTGAAGTGAGCCCATGCGACCCACTCGCCTATCCCACAATGGGCCTGCCCGATACGCTCGCCATCCATGTGTGGGCCCATGCAGGACACTCGAGCGAGGTGAGGTGAGCCCGCGTGATTGTCTCGAGTATCGCCCGATGGGCCCATACAAGGCAATGGGCCGAGGTGCAGTGAGCCCATGCGACCCACTCGCCTATCACACAATTGGCCTGCACGATGCGCTCGCCATCCCTGCTTGGGCCCATGCAAGACACTCGACCGAGTTGCGGTAAGCCCGCGTGATTGTCTCAATTATCGCCCGATGGGCCCATACCAGGCAATGGGCCGAGGTGTAGTGAGCACATGCGATTCCCTTGACTATCAGAGAATGGGCCTGCCCGACAGGCTCACCATTCATATGTTGGCCCATTCGAAGCACTCGACCAGGCCGAAATGAGCCCATGCAACCTCTCGGGTATCACACGGTGGGCCCACCCGATGAGCCTACCTTGACGAGCTTGCCAATCATGCATGGGCCCGTGCGAGACAGTCGACCGAGGTGTGGTGAGCCCATGCCACCCTCTCTGCACTCACCTGATAGGCCCATGCGAGACAATTGACCGACGGATAGCAAGCCCATGCAACTTGCTCGACCGTTCAATGGGCCCAGCCGATTAGCTCACCATTCACTCATGGGCAAATACATGCTGGGCCCAGCCAATAATTATGGTCAGAGGTTAACCGAGCCAACCCTATGATCTCGGGATATTCCTCACACGGGCCCACCATGGGCCCAACCAATAACGGTGCTGTTTTTTCACAAAGGCTGGCCGAAAACATCGAGACAAAGTGACTACATTATGTGGAGGAGCAGCCGCATGACCTTGCGTTCTTTCATTTCGTCTATAGAAAGCGCGGTCTCGTCCTCCTTCAGAAAATACTGGGCATCCTCTGAGTCCGGCTTGAAGAACGTAAGGTTGGCGACTATTTGGGATTTCAGTGGGCAGCTCGAGTCGAGACCCGCAATTGTAGCAATGGCAGCGGAGTCAGACGATTGTTGGGTATGGAAACCCCCAACTTCAGTGATAGGTGTCGCCATCAACTTGCGAGGGGCAACCATCGGCACACAGCGTGGCAGAGGAGTAACAATGACGTACCTTGTGGCCGGCAGAATAGTGTCTAGTTCTTCAGCGGTGAGGTTGTCCTTGTCCTTGTCCTGGTGCAAGATACCGGGCGCATTCATAGTGATCTCTGTCATGGGCGCATCTGGGATGACAGCGGCTTGGACCCAGCGAGAACGTTTCGGAGTGTCAGTGACAGGAGCTGCATTTTCTATCGGGGGCACATCCCAACGAGACCACTGCTTCTTCGGCGCAAAAGGCTCTTCATTCATCGCCGCTGTCATATTGGGGTCGGTGTTCTCATCCATAGGCTTTGCTTCGTGGTCTCATTCCCTAGCTTCGGTGAGCTCCAGAGTTGACGTCTTCAAGCTCTGAAGTGGGGGGCGTCTTGTCCAAGTCCAACTTCATCTTTCCGTCCTCCCTCTCCTGTCTCTCTTTCTCCTCGATCGCCCTCTGTACGCGAGCTTCCTCTTGCTCCAAGCAAGGTAACCTCATCGCATCCTTGTACCTCCTTCGACTTTGGTGCCTTCTTCGGCATGCTTGAACACGTCCGCACTTTCTTGCGTGACTCAGTTGAAGCGACGGTTGTGGTACTCGGATTGCCTCGATGCAATTTGACGTTTCGAGGGAGTTTCGGTAAAAGGGTCGATGTTTTCTTCCTCAGCAAGGTCTGCGAACTCTTGAAGGATTTCCTTTGGCACGGTGAAGGGGTCGACGAGTCTCGGTGAGCTAGCCTGAGACATGAGAGATGGTAATAGTTACAGAGAGTGTCGTTGGATGCAAGAACGCGGCTAGACCCTTGCACAATGGCGACTGATACTTCCAAGCCGAGGGCCGTCATAGTCGATAAGGAAGTACAGCACGAGAACATCTTGCTGTTGGAATGAACAATGGGAATTGGTTCAGCGCTGGAGATACCAGGCGACGAGGATGCAGAAACAATCTTGGCGTACAATCTTCGATCCCCATTGGGGTTGGCGGCGACGCTGAAGATGCTGGAGAGGTCGAGGGCGAATAGGACGGTGAGGGGGAGTCGGGGTGGTAGGAGGCGTCACGAAGACAATAGGCTTGGGTGGCGAAGGATGCCATTGCACGTACGACGACGATGGGCTTGTAGCCGAGGGTGCCGCGAACGGGTTGGTAGTAGGGGGTGGTGTCGACTTCTTCGTCGACGCCAGAATATATATAGGGACCAGAGCCGACGAGATCCTTCCGAATCACGTCCCCGAACTCCTTGAGAGTGATCGGATCGACGTTAACTTGCTCCCACTCCAGGTACTGACACATTTCTCTCTCCATCTACCAGTGGTTGATCTCCCGTAGCTGGAACATGCCCTGGGCTGCTATAGGCCAAGACTTCTCTGAGTAAGTGTCATCGCAGATCACCTTTGATGCGAGCATGAAGGTCGATATAAGTCGGTGACCTGAGGATCCCCGAGCTGTCCGGAAACACGCCTTTAGTCGCAGAAGGACAGGGACAATGAAAGCAATGAAGCTTTTTCTGGTGCAGGGCAGCTTGTCAGTGGATCCCGAGGATGGAGAAGGGGTATATACCTGCTCCTGCACTGGTACCTTTCAACTCGTCCGCCGCCGTCATACTTGATCGGATCTGAACCATCAGCGCCTTGACGATCCCGCACGCAGCCCCATCCCTACTGCCACACTCGCGCTGGGGATCATCTGCGGTGCTAAGCCACGGGCTGGATTCATGCTAGGTATGAGGAGACATGGTTGTCGACCGAAAACTGTGACTGTGACACTGCAAATGGCAACACTACTAGTAGTGTCACAGTCGTCTTTTTCTGCTCGTCCATAATTAAACGATCCGATGGGACTACAGCGTAGACGATGTTGATATGAACTACATAGCTTCGGATATAGCATAGAAGAAATCCTTATCAAAGTACTTGTTCAGAAAAAAAGATTCAGAGGATACAATACAATTCGAATGAGTAAGACGATTGTCAGCAATAGCGCCGAAACGAGGTGTGATGTGTGCGAAAGATCTCAGCTGGTCCAATGGAAAAACGTCGCCAAAATTGTGACCATTCGCGCGCTTTGCTCTCTTGAGTATGTGAAGGCCCGTAGTGGCCTCAGTCGAACCACCACGCTGAGGTACGATGTCCAATCTCTGTGCATAAACGAGAGCACAGTTTCCCCAAGCGCTCCGGGTGTTTCTTGGGGAAGCAGGACACATGACTAGGCGGACGAAAACAATGGAATGTCCTGTACGGGTCCGAGATAAGTGAGGGGTTCATGCGTCAAATGAGCATAGTAATGGAAGCGTACCCTGCAGCCCGCTCATCAGCCATTGACACGATTCATCTGTTTGTAGTATGCCACCATCATATCTGCCGTGTTTCCAAGTGTAATCAGGTGGGTGAGCATGAATAGTGAATGTTGAGGAAGTCTCTTCTGGGTAGTGGTAAGACTTTTGTTGGACGCGAGCTTTCGACCACACTTGGAGCTCGGTAAACAGAAGATTCGCATTGGAAGAAGACCGCCTTGTACCGAAGTTATGAAAGCGATTGAGCGGGTATGATTTCCCCTCACGGTTCATGTAGTCACCAAGTGCTGCACGAAGATCCAGGAGATCATAGTGATGTGCGACTTTGTCAATGGACTTGCGGCGCCACTTGGGCTCGATGTTCAGGCGGATGGCTGTTAAGCCAGCAACAATGGTACGGGGTGGAAAGCTCTGTGTGTCAGTGGGGGCGCCGGCCGCCCTTGCGACGACCTTGAAGAAATCGGTTGTTTTGCGTTTTGCTGACCACAGATCCTCTAAAACGCTTTCATTACTATTACCGTCATGATCGTCCTCGCCGTCCGATTCATTGTCCTCCTGCTCCCCCTCCACCTTGGCAGCTGTTTGAGACGTTTGAAGGAGCACTGCGGTCTCAAACAGTTGCCGTTTCTCATCACGATCAAGGATGCGGCAAATCTGATCATTGTAGTTCTGATTGTTCGTCATGGAGGCCGGGTCCTTCACGACTTCGATATGAGCGTGTTCTGTGGTGTCTGCTGACCATTGCAGCAAGGACCCCACTCGCGCAATACTTGGAACGACGTGCTGCATCAACTCTAGCTTCGGGATATGGAAGTGGTCTAACACGGTGTTGTGACCTCGATGGAGGCTGTGGTCGAGGATCACCTGTTTGTGATCGTGAAACTCGTCAAGTGCAGCCTGGATCCTGTCCTGCACATGTGAAGTAATAGCTGGGGCCTGGGATAGGTATCTGAACTCCATGAGGGCTCGGATGGCCCTGATGACATCTCCATCAGCACCACCAGCGATTACAACAACAAGGTAACGTTGAACGTCTCTTTGAGTCTGTCCACCGACTTGCTTGAGCGTCGTGATCCCTCGGCTGAAGTAGCGAAGACTGGTGATCTTCGGAAGAACGGAGAATCGGAAGTCGATTTTGTCGTCACCAAGAGCGAACCTGCACCAGTGGACATTGTGATCCCAACTTTCCCGGTGCCAGTAGTGAAGTGCTTCGGGCGTTAAAAATTGATTGGGATCTGCGCACCACCAGTCACGCCAGAACGGCAGTGCCACCCCACTTAGACGATATGGTTCACATGCTTTGAAGTAAGCCTCGATGTCGTCCACAAGATGACTGACCAAACCAAGCTGGTGCAAAGTCAATGCGGCGGTACATGGCTGGTGCCTGTGGCGGTCCCCGAAGTTTTTACTACTGGCAACGGTGACCAGGGATGTTTGACCTCGTACGCATGCGACCATGCAGGCCTCAGGGGTATCGGCAATGAAAGAGACTACTGGCGTGAAACAGTAGCGTAAATTCCCCAAAGGATCGGCCATCATGCACCCGTCTTTTGCCGCTTCTTTAAGGGGCTTGAGGATAATATCCATGCATTGATGGAAGAGGCGAGCTTCGAGAAGCGAGCGCATTTGGGGAGTGTCATGGAGGAACTCGGGGATCGGCATGAGAGCAAGAAGTAGAAAAGCATGTGAGGAAGCTTTGTTCCGCACTTTCATTCCGATATTGGCTAGACTAATCAATACGGGATGTGCGACCCTGCCTCCACACATATTGGTGATGTGCGTTTTATCTGAGGACAAAATGACACCGCACATCGTGGCGCCAATAGGAAACATTGTCTAGTATGGATAGTCAGTAGACGAACCCTCTGCAGTGTGCAAGCGCTCACCTGCATCTCCCAGCATCCATCACTACTCATCCACTCGTTGTACACCCTCACATTGCGGTCACCATCCATGAAAACGCGGTGCGGAACATAATCCATGTGTTTTTCAAACAGCGGGTGGTTGAACAGCAGTTTGACGCAGTCGATAGCATCATGGTAGTAGAGACAAGCGGGCTCCTTCGTAGCGTGAGTAGTAGGAACGACCCTGTACGTCCAACGTGGCCCGGATGGCAGGGATTCAGCACGCGAACGTAGTTCCCGTGCTGTCCAAAAGGAGAGGGGTAGTGTCTTGACCTAGGAGATGCTTAATACCATGCTAACATGGTGCCTGATTTACCTATGAGGTCCAAAGATAAATATTCATTGATGGCGCGCATGCTGAGGCCCAATTTCAAGAGAAAGTTTGCGAGCGTCCAGTTGTTCGAGTCGGCGAATGGATAATGGGGATTGTCGACACGGTGCTCTGCATACTGGTCTTGATTGAACTTTGAGAGGAACGTTTCTCCTGTTCCATAGATAGTGCCTGCATCCTCATAATAGTCCACCACCCACCTGCACAAATCCTCAAGTTGAGAATCTGGAGTATCTTCCATTCGAATATCCTTGTTGGGGAGCACTGAACGCTGAGGCTGAGAATCCAGTCCATCATCTTCGTAGTATGGGTCCTGGGTTACAGGAAAGGCAAGTGGAGGTTCAAGGGATGGCGAATGTGGAGAAGATTCGGTGTGTTCATGCAATGGGCTTGGAGGGCGAGCACAAGGAACTGTGAGCTGATATTGATAGTTTTCGTTGTGACAGTGAGAATGGGGTTGTTGGAGATGGTGCGTCACCCTCCCCGATGAAGAAAAAGATGTGAGACACCTGGGGCAGTTGGGCATCAAAAAAACTTATAGGAAAAACGAACACGCACCACGTTCAAGTTGAGCAGGTAACTAGGGCGTGGACACAACGTGTGTGATACAAAGGACAGTGCTAAACTTGAAGACTCCGAGTCGGCGGATAGGGACTATTTAGATAAGCAGTGCAGTGATTATCTGCGTTTGAACTTTTGGATATTTTCGTTTCCCTCACGTCTGCAGCATGGAACGCGGTCCACATCACAGTCCAAGACTTTCCTCTCGGTCAGTAGGCTATCAAAAAATGTCGACGAAGAGCATCTCGCCGCGAAGCCAGGATTGTTCTGACGACTCTCCCGGTGGAAGCCTCAGCGTCGTTCCTGGGACACCTGGCGAGGACGTTTCCCAGTCTTTTCCCTCCTCAGATTCTGTAGTGCCCATGTCGTCCCAGCGTCTCCCTCACTCTGCCCAAGTCCCTTGGTCTGTCACCGTGACTCCACTCATCGGTACACCCAGCGCTGTCGGCGCTATTCGCGTTCCAAAGTCAACCATCGTCTCCCAGTTCATGACACCTGCACCTACCAGGAGATCACCATTGGGTATGCAAAACTCCATAGCGTCCACAAACGACATGAATGTAAGAATACGGACTTATTGTAACGCTAACCAATACTGACACGCTTTGAAAGGTGACCCAAGGTGAGGTTGAGCCACTGGATCCCGAGCGGGTGGAATTTGAGATGGAAGACACACGGTTGATCCTCGAGGTTGCAAGGGCGCGTCGTGTCGTCTGTCAGCTCGAGCACGACCTCGTTGAGGCCAAGGGCGCGGAGAACCTCGCCCTCTGCACTTTGTACAAGCATCGGGCGAAGGAAACAGGTAAGGTACTAGCGGGTGCTGAGTATGAAGTTGGCTGTGTTCGGAATTTATTGCGCAACTCTGGTATCGGCCACCAAGTCTTGGATGTCCCACACCAGCCAAAACGCCGCCGGACATCTCTGTCTGCACTCAGGCTTCCCAGCAGTCCCATCAACGGTCTCCAAGCATGTACGTCTACATTCCTAGTTTTGTATTCTTTTCATTAAATTAGCTCACGTCTTTGGCAGTACCCTCTGGTTCTCAGGCTGCGCTGTAGTTGGCCTGCTGTGTCTATCGTGCCAGTCGCGGTGTTGCTTTCCGAGTCCCTTCGGACATCTTGTTACTGTTGTGTCTGTCATCTCACGTTGCTGATCATGTACATACTGTTGGATAAATGGTAAATACTATATAAATGTGTAGTTGTATAACTTGTATTGCTAGCCCATGTAGTGACTACTGAAATGTTGAGGCCTCGAGGATCTCGGAATGGCTGCACATTCGACACACTGTGGACCCTGTACGCCTGTGGCACAGTGAGAGTATAAGTGAGGGTTGTGTTACTGTACTCATGTGGAGTGATCCACCAGTGAGGTAAGTGTGCTGTCATGTATGCCGCAGTATGCACTGTCATACCAGGTGCCTGTCACCGTGTGTGATTGTAAAGTGCTGTAATTATGCTGTAAATTGATGGGTGGCTGTGGGTTCCTGTTCCGAAATCCAAGATTTGCTGATGAATATCGAAAAATTGACATTGACTCTGCGCTGTGATCGTTGAGGTTTGTGCCACGAACATCGACATGAGGCCTTGCCGTCTGAGCGTACAAAGAGGACTCTCACCTCGGCGATGGGCTCGATACACGTGGAGGAGCCTTGCTTCATAGTGTCGGGAGCATTGGCGCTGGCAGGACCAGCTTCGGAGCATGGTGTGGTGTTGGACACTTCAGCCGATGCAGCGGGTTTTGGGGGAATCTTCCTCTGAACAGAATATTAGTACATAAAGAATACATTGGACCTAGGAGCGAACCGGTGGTTTAATGGCAGACTTCGTAACCGCCCGCTGAATCAACACGTTAGATATCCATGCCCTATCAGCGAGAAACAAAAGCATATTCACTTTTTGCCACTGACCAAAGGTTATCGTCGACGACCCTCTGTTTGATGGTGGTGCTCTCGCTTGTGGTACATCGGTCGGAGGGACTGAGAAAGTTTGATTGAGTATCTGATTGCGACTGGCTCCCTCTAACGGTATTTGGTCAGGCATCCGATTGCGATTATTCTTCTGCATCCTCTTGAACCACCCAGCAACGATTCGACGTCGATTGCACTTGGATGACATGGCGGTGTCGTGATTCGCAACCTGAGGCTGTTTGACCGAGGTAGATGTTGGATCGGGAGGAGGCCGTCGGGGAACCAGGGATGAGGTAGCAGGATTTTCATCCGAAGTGGGGGAGGGAGGCTACCATGCATTATCAGCACGAGGCAAACCGAACTCCCCACTGCATACCTCATCAAAATCAAACTGCGCAGCAGATGTAGTTGGGAGCATCACAGTCTGTCACCAACTGCGTCAGCGTAATGTCTCTGTGGGAGGCCCTGTACTATCTCACCTCCAATAGGCCATCGGGATCTTCTAGGTCGGCAGATGTCCGTTCCGGAGGATCGGATCGCAATTTGGCCGCTTGCTGGTCTTTGGCATCCTATATAAAGTCAGAATCACTATCTACGAGATGATCCTGACACCTTACCTTGGGAATCTGCGACTGGTCTTCGTCTTGTGTCTGAACATCGCAAGAAGAATGTCTCGGAAAAACATGAATAACTATTGGTGACCACTCACTGGCTACCGGTGGGTCAGGGTTAAATACGGATTTGATGTGTGTGAAAAGAGGATCATGGATGAATACACAACATTCTCGATGTGAGGACTTGGAGACTTACACTTGTTTGGAGGTAGGACACTGGGAGAATTGTATTGAGATCCCAGACATTGATTCTTCCCACATCTTCAGAACCAGTTGTGAGACAATCATCAGCGGGCGACAATGCAAGGGACCATATGCCCTCTACGTTCTCGACAATGCCTAGCTGAGAGTGAGTCGAGGTGTCCCAGAAGGAGACGAAACAACCAGAGCAGGCAGCGATGAATCGGTTGTTTGCTGAGAGTGCGATAGCCATGCGTTTCAGGAAGCTGTTTTCATGGATGCGCCATTCAGCTAGTAGAGATCCGGTGGACGAGTTGAACGATTTGATTGTGTTCTCTTCGGTTGCGGCAAAGAGTCGTCCACTGTCATTCGACCAGGCGAGAACAGTCGTCAGGTAACCGGTAAGTGAGATCGTGACGGAGAAGGTCTGGTCGCCATTAATACTATCGAAAATTCGGATGGCCTTGTCGAAGTAACAAGTGGTGGCGATATGACCACCATCCGGAGAGAACTTGACCCCAAACACACATTTGCCATTGTGTTTGAGTGGCCCAACGAGTCTCTTCCCCATCGCGATGTCCCAGATGCTTGCAGTTCCTTTCCAAGTCCCTGTGGTAAACCGGGCACAGTCTGGCGCAACATCAACCGCAATCACTTCCTCTCCATCCTCCACTTCGACCACTTTTCGACGGAGCTCACCGTCCCACACGATTGCTCCCTCTCTAGCCCCACACACGACCCGATTTCCATCCCTTGACACCGAAATTGCTTTCACGTTCATCCCCGTTTGTCTTCCTACTTCTTGTCCGTCCACAAGTCGCCATCGTCGAATTTCATCACTCGTTCCGCCAAAAAGGTGCTTTCCATCAGGGTGAAAAGCGACTGCCCAAACGTCGCCATCACCGCCTTCAAGAACTACGCTCGTGTCATGGCCTGACTGAACCGTCATTGCTGTTGTTTGCTTCTGAAGACTACCATGCACCAGGCGCTGGAGACGACATTTTACCAATGGTCCGTGCACATTGCTGTCGACTTGGAGGTGTCAAGGAAGGGACGCAGGTTATCTCATGAACGTGTGTCCATTTATTCATTTACAAAGCGCCTCGTGCCTTGGGCGCTAAGGCTTTCTCGGATCCCAGGTACTTTTTGCCAAGGGCGATAATGATTGCCCGGGCAACGCCCTACCGAGTTCATTGATGGTGGACAGGATCTGTTGTATGTGTCTCTCTGTTCACTTCGAGTTGCGGCAGCCAACGCAATGATTGACTCCAACTTTACAGTTCAATGAAAACAAAAGTGGCGCTTATCCAGCAAAGCGAGCTGCTTCGTTGTGGGAAAGAATGGTTGGAACACATTCACTCTACTAGTATATCTTTTCCAGACGAACACCTGGGCCATCACATGTCGTTTTGTGTACCCGTGAACTTGGACTTGACCAAGAAACAACTGTGAGTGGAACATCCACTGCTGATCAATGACTGCGTGAACCTTGTTATTGCTTCAGGTCTAGCTCACGATGCACGAGGAGAAAAGTCGAAGCGGTCAGCGTACGTCGGATATAGGCTGTTGTGTTTTGCAACAGCTCAGGCTCAAACCAGGTGCTGGCCTTGTCATATACCGTAAGGATGTCCCAAAATGAGTCCAAATGCGTTCAACCTTGAATGACGGACTTGCCTGGATGGGTGGTTAGTGTGCACATCGAACGACTCCAGGTAAGTTAATCAATCCCGTGGCTCTGGTTTTCTTCCCCATCAACAGTTCTGGGGAACCATGGGACAGTTGGGCTTCAGGCCGATCACTCGCAAAGATGAAATGTAATTTCCTTGGTACAGAGTTGTACTGACGATGACTGCCTTGCACCTCAAATGCACCTCGCTATTGTCGCAAGGTAAGCTCACGCAGTATCTTAGTCAAATACACGACGGATGTTAACGTGGTGTCTATGACAGGGAACTATACCCTCTGTCCATGTGCACGATCAGGACGGTGCTGGACAATAGCGATGTACGTTCTCATCAAATCAAGCCAAGGACTTGGCTTTCGTGGATCATAGGCACAAAAGTCCGTATGTTTCTCACGACTTTCAGTCGTCCTCAGTGCATGAGTCGCTCTCCTCGATCCATATCCCTGGTGTGGTGCAAGAAGCAGTTGACGGCAACAGACACAACCATAGCCCGGGAGGTCTTGAAACTGCACAGCAGATGTAGTTGGGAGCATCGCAGTCTGTTACCAACTTCGTCAGCGCGATGTCTCTACGGGAGGCTCTGTACCAGTCTCACCTCCAGTAGGCCATCGGGATCTTCTGGGTCGGCAGAGGTCTGTTCCGGAGGATCGGACCGCAATTTGGCCATTTGCTGGTCTTCGGCAGCCTGTATAAAGTCAGAATCACTCACTATGAGATGATCCTGACACCCTACCTTGGGAATCCGGGACTGGTCTTCGTGTTGGGCATCGGCCCGGTCTCTGGGCCCTTCGAAACTCTTACCTTGTGTCTAAACATGGCGAGAAGAGTGTCTTGGAAAAACGTCAATGACTGCTAATGACCACTCACTGGCTACCAGTGGGTCAGGGTCGAATACAGATTTGGCGTGCGTGAAAGAGAATTGTGGATGAATACACAGCATTCTCGAGGTGAGGACTTGGAGACTTACACTTGCTTGGAGGTAGGACACTGGGAGAATGGTACTGAGATCCCAGACATTGATTCTCCCCACATCTTCAGAACCAGTTACGAGACGATCATCAGTGGGCGACAATGCAAGAGACCATATGCCCTCTACGTTCTTGACAATGCCTAGCTGAGAGTGAGTCAAGGTGTCCCAAAATGAGATAAAACGACCAGAGCATGTAGCTATGAATCGGTTGTTTGCTGAGAGTGCGATAGCCATGCGTTCCAGGAAGCTGTTTTCATGGATGCGCCATTCAGCTAGTAGAGATCCGGTGGACGGGTCGAACGATTTGATTGTGTTCTCTTTGGTTGCGGCAAAGAGTTGTCCACCGTCATTCGACCAGGTGAGAACAGTGAGGGGATTATAATTGGGCAGTGAGGTTTTGATGGAGAGGAGTTGGTCACCATTGTTACTGTCGAAAATTTGAATGGCCTTGTCGAAGTAGCAGGCGGTGGCGATACGACCACCATCCGGAGAGAACTTGACCCCAAGCACACAATTGTCGCCGTGTTTGAATGGACCAACGAGTTTCTCCCCCGTTGCGATGTCCCAGATGCTTGCAGTTCCCTTCCAATTCCCTGTGGTAAACCGGGAACAGTCTTGCGCAACATCGACTGCAATCACTTCCTCTCCGCCCTCCACTTCGACCACTTTTCGATGGAGCTCGGCATCCCATACACTCGCTTTCGCTCCAGCCCCACACACGACCCGATTTCCATCCCTCAACACCAAAATTGCATTCATCTTCATCCCCGTCTGTCTCCCTGCTTCTTTTCTGTCCGCGAGTTGCCATCGTCGAATCCCATCACTCGTCCCACCAAAAACATGCTTTCCGTCCAGATGAAAAGCGACTGCCAGAATGCTGGCACGGCCGCCTTCAAGAACCACGCTCGTGTCATCGCCTGACTAAACCGTCATCGCTGTTGTTCGCTCCTGAAGATACCACGCACCAGGCGCTGGAGATGACATTTTACCAATGGTCCGTGTGCGTCATTGTCGACTTGGAGGTACAAGGAATTTGGGAGTGACTCGTGGTACGCAACAGGTGCTTCAAGGAACGTACTATGTCCATTTATTCACTTACAAAGCGCCTCATGCCTTGGGCGCTAAGGCTTTCTCGGATCCCAGGTACTTTTTGCCAAGGGCGATAATCAGCTAGGCATTGTCGAGAACATAGAGGGCATATGGTCTCTCGCATTGTCGCCCGATGGTGATAGTCTCGCAACTGGTTCTGAAGATGTGGGGAGAATCAATGTCTGGGATCTCAGTACCATTCTCCCAGTGTCCTACCTCCAAGCAAGTGTAAGTCTCCAAGTCCTCACCTCAAGAATGCTGTGTATTCATCCACAATCCTCTTTCACGCACGCCAAATCTGTATTCGACCCTGACCCACTGGTAGCCAGTGAGTGGTCATTAGCAGTCATTGACGTTTTTCCAAGACACTCTTCTCGCCATGTTTAGACACAAGGTAAGAGTTTCGAAGGGCCCAGAGACCGGGCCGATGCCCAACACGAAGACCAGTCCCAGATTCCCAAGGTAGGGTGTCAGAATCATCTCATAGTGAGTGATTCTGACTTTATACAGGCTGCCGAAGACCAGCAAACGGCTGAATTACGATCCGATCCTCCGGAACAGGCCTCTGCCGACCCAGAAGATCCCGATGGCCTATTGGAGGTGAGACTGGTGCAGAGTCTCCCGTAGAGACATTATGCTGACGCAGTTGGTGACAGACTGCAATGCTCCCAACTACATCTGCTGTGCAGTTTGATTTTGATGAGGTGTGTAGTGAGGAGTTTGGTTTGCCTCGTGCTGACAATGCGTGGTAGCCTCCCTCCCCCACTTCGGATGAAAATCCTGCTACCTCATCCCTGATTTCCCGACAGCCTCCTCCCAATCCAACAACTACTTCTGTTGAACAGCCTCAGGTTGCAAATGACGACACCGCCATGTCATCCAAGGGCACTCGACGTCGAATCGTTGTTGGGTGGTTCAAGAGAATGCAGAAGAATAATCGCAGTCGGATGCCTGACCAAATACCCTTAGAGGGAGCCAGTCGCAATCAGATACTCAATCAAACTCCCTCAATCCCTCCGACTGATGTACCACAAGCAAGAGCACCGCCATCAAACAAAGGGTCGTCGACGATAACCTTTGGTCAGCGGCAAAAAGTGAATATGCTCTTGTTTCTCATTGACAGGGCATGGATATCTAACATGTTGATTCAGCGGGCGGTTACGAAGTCTGCCATTAAACCACCGGTTCGCTCCTAGGCTCAATGTATTCTTTATGCACTAATCTTCTGCTCAGAGGAAGAACCCCCAAAAATCTGCTGCGTCGACTGAAGCATCCAATACCACACCGTGCTCCGAAGCTGGTCCTGCCAATGCTCCCGACAACACGAAACAAGGCTCTGTGCGTATCGAGCCCATCACCAAGGCGAGTGTCCTCTTTGTACGCTCAGACGGCGAGGCCTCATGTCGATCTTCATAGCACGGACCTCGACGACCACAGCATAGAGTCAATTTATCAATACCGGTCCCTTCATGGTTCTGTTGTGGCAGCACGGACCCTAGCTAGCGAACCACGTCATATCCGACGATCTTGATGCACATTATAGACGCTTGCTATCGTTCTCTTATCGATCGTTTTCAAGTTGGGGACACATTATCTCCCGGAGGTATCATTCTTAATCCCTGTCGCACACTACATGTCACGTATTGTTTTTTTGCATGCAGTATCAGATTCTGTAGCATTGTACAATGGCTATCTATGTGGCTATGTAGTATCCCACTGCCAGTCACGTCCAACATCGATAAAGCAGGCTATTTTACGTGCCCGGAGCCCTGCATGTAGCCGAAATGTGAACCTGTAGGTAGACAAGTTCTTCGTGGGGGCTCGGAAAGTGTCTAGTTGGATGAAGGGATCACGCCAACGACCAGGAACATAACCGCCATCAGTTGTGACAGGACAACATTGTACTGTAGCTCGGTGGATGCACATGTATGTACAAAGCATACCATCAGATCCATCGCTTCTGAGGCCAGTTGGTCCCATTTGTCCAGGGATGAGTAGCGCATTTATACTACTTGAACGAATCAGTCGCACGCACACGCTAGAAAGTCGTGGATCTTGGACGACCCCATTTCAATGGGCGATGTAGTGCGAAAGAAGTGGAATGTCCACTCCTGAACGACGGTTCTGTCTATCGATCCCCACCAATTGCATCGCCGGCCCGGGAAGGGACCGAGGAAGTTCGCTTGGAATGGAGCGTCGTTCGTGATCAGGATCGATGTCGAGTCGAGTTATCCCTCCGGGTGACCACGAAGGCTTTGTCATCCATATCGGATGGTTGTGTACATGGCCATTGTCCGCCGACGCCATCCCTACATGTACATGGATGTAGTGTATTAGACGGAGCGTATCACGGGGGTCTACATACCTTGCGACAAGAGCCAGGTTTGTCGATCAGCACCAAACCACACGAAAGTGTTATCCCTGCTGCATCGCCAAAAGGAGTCGAAGGAACCGCTGAAAGGGCATCTTCAAACCAAGATGTGCACGCGTCCCTTTCCTCTCATCGTCCAGGTCCTGTCCATGTGAATGTACGACACACTCGTGCTTCTGTGTCTAAGCCTCGGTGGTTTAGTGTCTGAGTCTGTGCTCACCTCGTATCGATGCGGTTCAACCGTAGCCACCATAACACCAAACCGCTCTTGGTTCCCCACTGAGATTTTGTACTAGTAGTGCTGACAAGGAAACGAATGGGCAGGGATGCGTCGACTCACTTGGAGATGATCAAGGCACATACTGGCTACGGAGTTCCTGTCCACGGTGCATGCGTGTCAAGCAGGTTGGCCAAGGTCGGATGCGATTGGACATCTTGAAATCTCCTTGCGATTTTACGGTATGTGACAAGGTCATGATCTGCTGGTTTCTTGAGCTGCTGCAAAAACGCAATACATGCGCCGGCCTATATCGTAGACCTCGCTCTTCTACTCTTTTCCACGTGCGTCATGAGCCCCCACCGAGGCAGCTTGCTTTGCCAGACAAGCGCATCATTTGTCTTTGTTGAACTGTAAAGTAGGAGTCGGTCATTGCCTCGTGGACTGGCACAACCCAAAGCAAGCACTGGCAGCGAATCGCGATAGCATCTGCAACAAATGAGTGAGTCCCAGGACCACATAGTGGGTGACTCAATACCGTCCCTTGGCAATGCCTGAGTTCCAAACTGGGATCTAAGTAAATTTATTAGCTCTAGCGCCCTGAACACCTTCGTAAAGGACACACGTTGGCGAGACAGCCTGTTGCGTACCACGAATCACTCCTTTCCTTGTACCTCCAAGTTGACAGCGGCGCGCACGGACCATTAGTAAAAATGTTGTCTCCAGTGCCTGGTGCGTGGTATGTCTTCAGAAGCGAAGAACAGCGATGACGGTTTAGTCAGGCGATGACACGAGCGTGGTTCTTGAAGGCGACTTTGGCAGCGTTTGGGCAGTTGCTTTTCATCCAGACGGAAAGCACGTTTTTGGCGGGACAAGTGATGGAATTCAACGATGGCGACTCGTGGATAGACAAGAAGTAGGACGGCAAATGGGGATGAAGGCGGTGAGAGCGATCTCGGTGTCGAGGGATGGACATCAGGTCGTGTGTGGGGTTGAAAGGGGAGGAGCGAGCGTATGGGATGGTGAGCTCCGTCAGAAGGTGATCGCGGTGGAGGGTACTACTAGTGAGGATGTGTTCGCGGTCGATGTTTCGCCCGACTGCACTTGGTTTGTCACCAGGACTTTCCAGCAAAAGAATGCGAGCGTCTGGAGCATCGCAACTGGGAAGAGGCTCGTTGGACCACTCCAACATGGCGGGTACATGAAGGATGTCAAGTTTTCTCTGGATGGTGGCCGTTTTGCGACTGCCTGTGGAGGTGACCTGGCCATTCACATCTTCGATAGCAACAGTGCTGAACAACTCCTCTCCATCAATATCTCGCTACCCGATTATAATCTGCTGACTGTTCTCGCGTGGTCGATGGACGGTGGACACCTCTTTGCTGCGAACCGAGACAAGAAAATCAAGTCATTCGATACATCCACCGGATCTTCATTGGCCAAATGGCGCATCCATGAAAATGCTGCACCGCAAGCCATAGCAATCACTCTCTCGTCAAACAACCGAATCATTGCTGCCTGCTCTGGTCATTTCGTCTCATTCTGGGATACTTCGACTCACTCTCAACTTGCCATTGTCGAGGACACCAAGGAGATACGGTCTCTTGCATGGTCGCCTGCTGATGATGGTCTCATAACTGGTTCTGGAGCCTCAGTGAGAATTAACATCTGGGATCTCAATGCTATTCTCCCGGCGTCTTACCTCCAAGCAAGTGTATGTCTCCAAGTCTTCATCCTGGGAATGCCATGTATTCATTGAATCGTTCTCCTCACATGTCCAATATGCATTTGACTCGACCCCAGAACGTCGGTGGTCATCAGTTTCAGCTGTTGACACCTTTCTGAGACATTCCTTCCACCACCTTCAGACACAGGATACGGATTCAGAAAGACCCAAAGACAAGGTTGATCATCGTCACGAAGAGCAATCACAAAAACAAGAGACTTCCAACTTGAAGGTAAGGTGGTGGGAACAACACACATCAGCAATCTCGGAGGTGGCTGTACAGGACTGTACAGCTGGTACAGTCGGTCACAGTGTGACAATTAGGTCCCCACTGTACAGCAGCATCACGACACGTCACAGTCACGCCACAGTCGCATCACGCCGACAGTACTACATCGTCACAGTACCGTACAGTCCCTTACAGTCTATACAGTGTAGTTTTTTTTTTTTCCTTCCTACCGTAGCACAATCAATGATTCTAATCATAATAAAATATATTTTCTAAATTCTACTATAAGGTACATGCATACCCGTCCACATGCCTACTACTGGTCGTCGTTGTCATCATCGCGAGGGGTGCATGATGAGCCATCGCTGCGGTCGTCATCGCGGGGGGCACATGACTTGCCCCAAGTGCTGTCATCGTCGTCGTATCCTCGTTGTGAGTGGCGCGTGGCTCGCCCTATGCGCTGTCGTCCTCGTTGAGTGGGCTGCGTGGCACGCGTGCGCGCCGTCGTCCTCGTTGTTGCTGGATGGGACATGTGGCACGTCTATGCGCCGTCGTCCTCGTCGGGGTCATCCTTGTTGGGTGAGCTACCTGGCATGCATGCGCGCCATCGTTGTCGTTGTCATTGTCGTTGTTGGGTGGGCTGCGAGGCATGCGCCATGGTCGTCGTCGTTGCTGGGTGGGCTGCACGCCACGCGTACACGCCATTCTCGTCGTCATCGTCGTCGCTGGCTGGGCCATCCGGCATGCACGTCGTCGACTCGTCGTTGCTGGGTGGGTTGCACGCCACACGTACACGCCATCCTTGTGGTGGTGGTCTTCGTCGTCGTGTCCTCCTTGGGTGGGCTATGTGGCACGCGTACGCGCCATCGTCGTCGCTGGCTGGGCCGGCAGCCTATGCGCGCACGTGTTGTCGTCGTCGTCGCTGGCTGCAGTGGGCCTTGTAGCACGCACACGCACCGCCATCGTCGTTACTGGGTGGGTCGTGTGGCAGTATGCGGCAACAGTTGTCATTGTAGATGGATGGGTGGTGGCAGGATCTAAGATAGCATGTGTAGAGTCGCCGAATTCCAACTATTGAGTCATGTGACATGTTTACTCAAAAAATCGCTAAGTTTCTCCGCATTAGGGAGGGTAAACTACACTAACTACGAAATAAATTATATAACCCTGTACCTATACTGTAGCGCTGTGTGACTGTGTGACTGTGCTGCCTGTACCTAACTGTGAGACACTGTGACTGATGTGTGCCTGTGCCACTGGCTTCTGTCATGCTGTAAATGTGATGTAATCTTGCTGTAAATGTGTGACTCAATGTGACTCAATGTGACACCTGTGTGAAAATCATGGAATTGCTGATGGCCATAGCAAGCTAGTTCCAGCTTTTGTGTAGAGTGAGGAAGACCAGCAAGCGGTCAAATTGCAATCAAATTCTCCAGAGCAGATGATTGGAGATCCAGACTATGCCGATGCGTTGTTGGAGGTGAGACCGGTATTGGACCCTAGAGACATCACACTGACTTTAACAACAGACCGCGGTGCCACCAACTGCATCTGCCTCGAATTTTGATCTCGATGAGGTGAATAGTCCAGGGATTGTTTGTCTCGTGCTAACAATGCATGCTAGCCTCCCTCCCCAGCATCGGACGAAAATCCTGTTGACTCATCCCTGGTCTACCAACAAGCTGCTGCAGGTCTGACTATGACTGTCGATGTTGAGCAATCTCATGCTGACCCAAAGCTGAATGCTGAGAACATTGCATCATCCGAGGGAGGCCAACGTCAAACCTGGACTCTTGTTGGGTGGCTCAGCAGAATGTGGAAGAAGAGTCGCAGTCGGACTCCTGATCAAGTACCCTTGGGGGAATTCAACCAGATTCAGACGGCTGGGCAAATGTTCTCAGAACTTGAAGGTCCTAGTCACCTCCAGACACCGTCCCCAGGACATCCCTCTCCAGCCGATCCACTACCAGAAAACAGAAACTCATCAACAATAGCCTTCGGTCAGCGGGAAAGAGTAAGTTTCATCCATTTCAAGGGCACAAGGATCTAACCGCATGACACAGCGGGCCCTAATGTGGATTGGTGATCGAGTCAGGTCACTTGTCTGTTGTTTACGGACGTCACGACTGATCACTCTTGCAGAGAAAGAAAAAGGCGAAGCGAAAATGGTGGCCATTGGGCAAACCACCCAAGGCCACTACTTCGTCTGGGGAACAGCCACCGGTCCCTGCCCAATCAGAAACGTGTCCTCCTGCTGTTCCTGACAATGCGACCCATGAGCCCTTGGGTGTCCAGCATCATGTTGAGGTGAGGGCCTATTCTGTATGCTCTAAAGCTGAGGCTCATGTCAATTTTTACAGCCGAGAACCGAGGAACCGGCATGGGAAAAGGTCGACGTTACCTGTGCGGTCTGGGTACCATCGTGCATGCGTCGTTTCACTGGCTGCAGCAGCAAAACGAGTTAGGTATAGATTTTATCGTCGACCAGTCGTCGTGGATCATGCTGCGTCCATCCTAGGGGTATTCACATAGATCACGGGAATGTTTGTTGCGTACTTTACACTGGCTATCCTGTTTGTATTATCGCGTGCTGGTTCGAGCGCATACGCACTGGGGGATGCCAACTAGTACAAGTTACTGTTCTGTCTCAAGCTCACTCCGATTGAGCCTTGCATCACTGCCCTCGTTGCTACCATATTCATCTACTAGTATCTCGTTAAAGGGGATGTTTCGTTTTCATTTATGCAATGCCGCCGGATGACTCTGGCTCGTACCCACAACGGCCAGCTTGTCTAGTAAATCGCTCATCGAGAGATCTACTAGTACCTGATCCTCAGCTGAGTGTGATGTACTTTTCTCGCTAGCTTGCGAAGTATTTAGGTAGCACGTAGCAGGCACAAATTCTGGCTGGTCAGCTCACAATTGTTACATGCATCACATCTCATAGCGGACTGAAAGATGATGTACTCATTCAATCAAAGTCAGAAGAAAAAAGAGAATGCAATGAATAGCAATGTAGTTTGATGTGACGGAAAATAAGCGGGTGACGTGAAAGGACAACTGAGACAAAGTAAATACCATACCAAACAGTACCGTCTAAACATTCCTCTTCTTCCATGTCTGGATCCTGGTCGGCCTGGTTAGCACCCCCCGGTCACGATGACACAGCACGCGCCCCTGCCAGGTGGCATGTTGTTCAGCATTGCGAACCAACTCTCTGTCCGGGGCATGCCAAGTAGGCTTGGACCTGGGCATAGTTTGCATTGGTGGCTCGTACTGCATCCTTTTTTGACTGCTCTCATGCTGATTGTGCATGCTCCGGGCGACAACACTGGGTGGGTCAAGCAGAGGAGCCGCGAGCCCGGTCTGGGATGCAAGCATTGCCTTGTATTTCTGACGAGCCTCGAGAATTTGTGGATCTGGTGTGTGATCTTCCACAGGACAAATGCCTTCGCGTATTTCATAGAGGACATTGAGGAAAACTTCCGGTGTGATGCGCTCAGATCTGGTTATAGTGTATGCCAGGTCGCCATCACCCGCAGCCAATGTCACCCCTTCCCTGAAATACTTGGCCAGCTTCATCATACCTCCCACAAACGCCTTACCGCTTTTCCTGCTTGTCCAGTATGGAGCCATCGATCCAACAAATGTGGTAAGAGGAATAGCACGTTTCCACTCGTACACATCCTCTAGACTGCAAGAGTGGAGGCCGGGAATGGCCCAAGTGGGAACGCCAGCAATGTTGGGTGCGGGTGGGATAGGCTGTCTAACATTGCCAGGTAAAGGATGGTCATCGACACCAGTGCCTGATCCTACCCATCGGCGACGCAGGTTGAAAGGGCCATCAAGGTTGGCACTGCCAGTGGTGAGGAACATAATCCAGAACAGAGATTCGAGGTCGTGATGGACCTCATGGTTGACAGGGCAGCGACGAAGGAGAAGCTCCTGTGCTGTGAAGGGAAAGGTGCCCTGCATAGCAGAAAATCAGCTTACGCGACCTGATAGCTCATAAGACAATTCATATGGTCATCTGCCCTGGTGAGGCGTCTGCTTTCACCTTCGGGTGCTGGTCCTCTGCATAGCCCCAGTCGCATAACATTCCGGCTTGCTTGATGTAATCCGCAGGGTCACTGGAGGTAGGCCAGTCGGGTACCATGTCCATCTCGTCGAGACTCTTTATGACATACATGGTGTTGGTGTCGCTACCATCACAATGTAAGACCTGCTTCCGAAGTCCGTTGAATAAAGCTAGCAGTATTCAGAACAGTCAGCATGTCGAACACAAGGAAATAATCGCAGAGCTTGCCTATTGCAGAGCCCATTATACCATTGATGAACTCTCGCCGACAGGAAAACCAGGTGATGGGGGTACCAATGGTCTGGAAAGCGATGCGAATGTGCTGGCGAGACTCAAAGTCGGGAGGCTGCACTCCACCAAACCAACGCAATATGTTCTTCGTCGTATCGCAGTCTCTCTCGGACTTGCTGGGCACTGAGTTCTGTTTTGGATTATCGCACTTTGGCCTCTCATGGGCAAAAACGACAGGGATTCCGGGAAGATTATGAGTAGAATCCCATTGCATAGGGTCCAGCTGTTGGCAACCAAGGAAAACTTGGTATATGTCTTCAGGTCCGAATTTTCGGTGGAGAGATTCAGTCGCAAAAGGCAAGGGGATGCGATCACGAAGGAGACAATGGATATGGATGTCATCAGTCAGGGATTCCTCCATCCAACAGTCCTTCAAGACAACCGGCTTGTAAAGGTTGATTACCTTTGTGGGTCTTCTATGACTCAGGATCGCTCGGGCGAAGTGAACCGCTATTGGGATTCGCCCAGAGATACGTAGAGTACAAAAAGATTGGGAGCCCGTTGTCACGGCGCTCCCCATTTATCTACTAGCTACAGCGCATGTGATAACTCCTATCACATGCGCTTGACACTGCACCGGTGTCCGATGTCACCGTATATGGGGCCTTGAGCCCCTATGTGGTCCAAGGGGGACTCGTCCCCTTACACCCTCCCCATTTGAGGCGGATCATGCCTTGCGAACAACCAAATGAGAAAGAAAGATGTCATTATGTACATAAAGAAACATACAAAATTAGATAGAGGAGAGAAAGGTAGATATGAGCAAAAGAAAAAAGGTAGGGGGTTACACCCCCGCGCAGATGCGACCATTCACAGTAAGTAAGAGCGGGGTTGAACCCACAAGAGAAGAGAGAGGCTACAGCCCTGATCGTGTCGCCAGCCTACATTTGTGCCGGGCCCTCCATCTCCGTGTCCTTGGGTAGGACAGCACCAACCCCGTCGTAGCGTACATACGCAAGGTCATATGAGACCACGGCAAGGCCGAATCAGACGATGAGGTCGTTGTCCTTTGAGGCGCCTGGCGAGATGCCCAGGGTGGGGATCGCCGTTATGGAGACACCATTGGCCTGGGCCTCCTTCTCGTACCACTCTTTTGAGTGGATGAGTTCGGCGTCCTCGACTGCCTGGTTTACTTCGTCTCGGAGGAGAACAAGGGGAACGAATGCATTGTCCCCATCAAACCCTCCATTGAAGTCGACGCGGTTGACCAACTCTTGGGCTGCTCGTCATGCCCAACTCACAGCGTCATCGGTGTCATGATATGTGACGCCATTAGCGGCTAGATATGCCGCAATCTCTTCAGCCATGGACTGGCTGTTGAATTCACCAATCCAGGCGGTAGTCCGCCCTTCGGCGGGAGCGGTTTCCGACCACTCGCATAGCCAGCGGTATCATCCTGGTACCGCCAGTATGCTGAGCAGACCCCTGAGCCAGGTGGACCGGTGCCCATCCCAGCCTCGGGGGGTCGGAGCTAGACGCTCCATGAGGAGGAACCCTCGGACGTTCCGTGCTGAGGGGCACGCTAAGACGTCGTCATTGTCTGCTTCCTCGGGGTCAAGGGGAAACCCAAGCGCACCGGGGAATACTTTTCACAGTTCACCGTAGCTCCTGCTTGAATTTTGGCATCCTTCAATGAAGGTTGCCCAGACATCGATGGTGGCGTCGAGGCGTGGTGCCCCCATAGGTAGCAGTGCGGACTTAGCACCATGGGTGGGCTTCGCCCATGACTTGACTTTCGATCTAGTCGGCACGAACGCCGGCCTAGTCGAGGCACGAGGGGTCGGCAAGGTAAGTGTATTACTGACCGGGGTAGTGATTGGGGCGTTCTCGCCCTGTGACTGTGTCGAAGTCGGGACAGACTCCGACAGTAGCTGCTTTTGCAGCGCTTGAACGATAACTAGAGGCGGGGGAGCCTCCCTCGACTTGGCC
>JBBPSU010000045.1:0-31900 GCA_038093755.1 Tylopilus microsporus | reverse complement strand
TGTTCGTCAGGCGGCGCGTGCGTAAGGGTGGGTGGATTGTGAAGATCGGAATCCTCAGCTTGTTCAATACTTGATGCCGTAATTGTCTTCCTAGAGTCTACCGATGTTGGCGAAGAGCTACTGGAGCAACTCGGGGTTGTCCAGAAGCTGGAGTGGTCGCTTTCTGTAGGTGTCGTAGGCGTGTTTTGACACATCATTGTGGGGATAACATTTAGAGTGCTGTTTAAGAACCCTAATGCTGGGCACATATTTCGACAAGCGAGCTTTGCCTAGCGACAAGTTAAGGGGGAAGGTGAAAGGGGAAGGTCGAATCTCGCAGTGGAACTTCAGAGGGATAAGACACCCCACAGTAAAGATTGATTACGTCAGATTGCCAGAACTCGGAACCACTAACAACAAGGGAAAAAAAGAAAGGAGACGAGTAGGCGACGAAAAGATGATCATCGGCAGGAAGCAGCACGAAGTGGCACCGTGTAAGATGGAAGTGACGGTGCGACGCGGCAACGGGAAGTATTCCATGATGTATTGCAACCGAAAGCACTGGTGAAAGAGTGAGCATCAACGGTAGAACATCTAATACTACTCATAGTCACAGCCGTAGTCCTCGCGTGTAGATCAAATACGACGGAGCCGTGGGGGCAAGTGGTATGGCAAACGACGACATTGTGTCTAAATTTTTGGTCAGCGTCGAACTCGCGAAGAGAATGAGTACCATGCATCGTGTATGCGCTCACATGATGTCGTTGGTGGCCACCCGTGATGCAACTGGGCAGGAGAGGAAGTAATTGATAATGTAGTATAGTCACTTATGGGCTCGGACTAAATCCAAAGTAATGAAACATGTACAAATCGCAGCATATCGGTTGTGGCGCAGTGCACAAGAATCCGGGCAGATTGGTCATGCATCGAACATCGACCCCTGGGCACCACGGTGCTACCTGCCGTAGTACTAGGGTGGTTTTCCTGCCATAAATATTTTCCGAATCATCTAGCGATATTACATTTGCCAGTCGAAGATAATCGCGGAATAGAAACCCCGTCGACCAAAAACATCTGGCCATCGCAAAAAAACTCTCGACCACACAAAAATACCCGCCCATCGCAGAAAAAGAGAAGAGAAAACTCTCCCCGGGGCCCTCTACAATGTCCAAGTCAATCAGCTCAACTCTCAAACCGACTTCTGTGCCTTGGTCCGCGATACATCGCACCTGGGCAGCACAACGCTCTTCGCGCGATCTCCGACGGGCCTGGTCGAAAGGCACGCGCATCCGTATTCGTGAGAGCCAACCCGAGTATGCCACTGATGACGAATTTGAGGCACTTGAGCTCGAACGCGATGAAGAAGGCCAACCATAGATAAGGTAGTTGAAAAGGTCAAGCAAGACCAAGACCTTGACACCCACGAAAAGCGGCTGCTGGGTTGCATCGTCGACCCTGGTAGGTTGCTCTCGTTCGGTCCTCATGAAATCTAATGTAACTCGTTCTAGCGATGCTCTCGATGACTTTTGCACAGGTCCATCTTCCTCCGCATTCCATCGACTCTGCGAGGACCTTGGTTTCGCTTCCGCTCCTTCATCCCGTAGCGTTTTAGACGGGCATCCTGAAAGAGCATGCCATGACTGGATCTCTTTTGTTTGGACCTCCTGGGACTGGAAGACGCTTGTCGTGCGGGCTCTTTCCAGGGAGGGTGGCTGCCGGATGTTGATGGTCTCTCCTTCCGATGCCATAGACATGGTACGCCTCCTCACTCATAGCTCCACTTTCCTATTCTTATTCCCTGCCCAGTACGTCGGCGAGGGCGAGAAACTCGTGAAAGCCGTCTTTAGCCCTGCGCGCCGCTTGTCCCCTGCATCGTATTCCTTGACGAAATCGACGCCCTCTTTGGGGCACGCTCGTCCGCGCGCGACTCAGGTGGCGCCATGGCACATCGCGGGGTCATCACTGAGTTTATGCAGGAGATGGACGGACTGAAGAGTCGATCGGGTGTGGAGGAGAGGGTTGCGGTGATTGGCGCGACCAATCGACCGTTTGATCTCGACGATGCGGCGTTGCCGCGATTGCCGCGTAGGTTGCTGGTGGTCCTGCGGAGGAGCGCGAAGGTGGGTGATGTTTCGCAGTGAACAAGGCGGCTCTGACAATGGGGTGTTGCAGGCATCTTGCGTATTTTATTGCGGGACGAGACGTTGGCGTCGGACGTGGACGCCAAGGGATTGGCAAGGCAGACCGGCAGCTTTTCGGGGTCGGATTTGAAGCGTGCGTTGGACCGTTTTCGGGTAGTTCGATACCTGCCTAACGATCGCGTCTCATGCAGACTTGTGCGTCTCTGCTGCGCTCGACGCGGTCAAGGAAGGGGTTAGCGTGCCTTGGAAAGTGTCATTAGAGGCCTCAGCGCAGGACGCGCCAACGAGCGAGTCGGATGCCACTGCCTCGAGCTACTCTCGGACCATCCAACCCAGACACTTTACCAAAGTGCCCAAGGAGATCACACCGCCGAGCTCTGAAGCGCTGGGTTCCTTGGCAAATGGAACGAATAGTTTGGTGAGGGCCAGAGAGGAGCGGCGGATACAAGGGCAAGTTTGGGTTTATCGATCCTTCGCTCAGTACAGGGCAAGATGAAGGTCATGTTGCAGAACCCCACGCGATGGCATGGACTCGGAGGACTGCGTCAATAGAGGGGTAATACTACAGTACTTGTTAATTCGGAGTGAAAGTACGCGTAGTTCGCAGAGTATTTTTGTCCTGGTAAGATGAACGCGGGAACAAGACCAAGGCATCAAAGGATTCAAGTTGTAAGAGAATCCAACGAGGGTCAACAGTTCCTCGTAGAACGGTGGCGGCCGGTAGCTTGAGACCTGGGCGGAGCCTCATCCTCATCCTCGTCCTCGTCTTCTGCAATGACGACCTTTTTCTTCCCACGTCGCTGAGATTGCTTGGGCTGGGATGGCTCCGCAGGCTCCTCGTCCATTCTCGTCTCGTCTTCATCTTCATCCTCGTCACTGGCGGTCGTACTCTTTCTACGCGTACGGCGACCTTCGTCTTGACCATCTATGACAGCAGACTTGCCTACAGGCTGGAGGCCCACGGCATCTTGTGGCCAGTCCATTCCGCAGGAAGGACGCAGTCTGCGACGCGCACGCATCTTTCTGAAAGAGTGATAATAGATCATCGCTTCGCAATTGGCCGTCTTGCATCCAGCGCCACGTGTGACGATCTACGACCGAGAGGGTGCGTCACCGAGCACGTTTTCAAAAACAAGGCAGGATGCCCACCTCCATGCAAATCGTGCACTCGAGACACCCGTCTGGATAGTTGGACTTGAGGTAGGGCAAGAGCTCGAGCAGCGCGCGCGTCGAAAGCGAGTAGCGTCCACGTCTAGGGGAGTATTGAGTACCAAGCGCAGCGCAGAACGCGGAAGGGTCGCTCAACTTGCTCTTGAGGAGCCATGCCTTGGCGACGAGGCTGGCTAAGACGACAACCTCTGCCTGTGACTTTGTCATGGTGGGGTTTAGCGTGCCTACTTCGCGGAGGGCAGCAAGGGACAACGCAGAGTACGACTCACGCGGTGCAAGCATGATTTGTTCGACCTGGCGTGGTCTGGTCAGCGGGCTGGACGGCGCGTTCAGCATGTTAGGTGACGTACGACGTAGGCAATCTCGAGGGGCGTGTAGTCCGTTGCCATCTGCACAATCTCGTCGTCTTTAATGTTCATCTACGGCAATGGGTGGGTCAATGCGACTGACTGACCTCTGCGAAGCAGACGGCTGACGCACCATCAAGTACATCTCGACCCCAGTTTGCTCATCCACCAAATGGCGAAACTCAAGGTCGAGGGGGTTGAGAGTGTTGTTGATGCTGGTGACGAACCTGCCCCATGCTTGTCTGCTGCCGTTGAACGCGGTGGCGAGCATGGGAGGATTTGGGGATGCTTGAAGGAGAGAATGCGTGAGAAAAGATGACTTGAGACGCTGCATGCCGTTTCAAACTCTGACTCCGAATGCGACCACCGCCATGTGTGGTATCATCGCTGTACATGGCCCGAGTCGAAAAGCCAGTCGCAGATCGCACCCGTTTCATTGGACCATCGAAACGTCTCCGCCATCGTGGGCAGGACTGGTCTGGGTGCTACGTAGCCAAGGACGCCATACTCTGCCACGAACGTCCATCGTCGGTACGTATCGGATGTCAATGAAACATTGTTTCTAAAGCGTACACAGATACCGGTGCCCAGCCGCTCGTGAGCGACGACGGCAAGCTTACCCTCACTGCCAGCGGTGAAACCTACAACCATCTTTCCCTTCGCGCGAGCCTTGGACATGGCATTAAGTTCAAGACTCACTCTGATTGCGAGGTCATTCTACCCCTGGTGCGCGTGTCGAACGCACTCTCTGTCGATCACTCCCCCTCATTGACCTCCTCCACCAGTACAAGAAACACAATAAAAACGTCGCAGCGCTCCTCGATGGCATGTTTGCCTTTGTCCTCTTGGATGAAACCGTGGCACCATCTATGATCACCGCTGCCCGCGATCCCGTCGGCATCGCCACCCTTTACCAGGGCTGCTGTTCTAAACGACTAGGCATCGCCTACTTTGCGTCCGAACTCAAAGCGCTCGCAGACGAATGCGACAAAATCATATCCTTTCCTCCCGGCCACGTGTTTGGCAGTCGGGACAACTCTACCACGCGTTACTATCTGCCATCGTGGTTCGATGGCGACCAAGAGAACGCACTTTCGCCCACGACGTCGGCAGATTACACCTTGATTCGCGAAACGCTTGAAGCTGCCGCCTGGAAACGTTTAATGCCCGAGGTGCCTTATGGCGTCCTTCTGAGTGGCGGGTTAGACGGCAGTTTTATCGCGGCCATCGCTGCGCGGGAGGCAGAAAAGGTCGCTCAGGCGCAATTCGAAGCTCGTCGGCGCAAACTGGCCGAGGCCACCAGCGGCCCGCCAACCCCTGAGTGGGATGACCTGACTGAGCGAGGTGAGCAAGCCATCCTGCCTAGGCACCAATGCTAACTGATGGGTCGAGCAGCAATGCTCGCCAGCTGGAACCAGCTACACTCGTTCTCCGCTGGACTAGAAAACTCTCCCGACCTCTTGGCGGTAAAGAAAGTAGCCCACTTTCTGGGCACCGTTCACCATGAATTCGTCTTCACCGTGCAAGAAGGTCTGGCGACCGCGCATCATCTCTGCAGTCCACTCTGAAGAGAGGGTGTTCACAGCGTCCAACAACCAAAGCCGTCAATAAACTTGTCAGACCACCGTCTACAAACGCCGTAGGTATGCACCCTCTTCAACGAATGTTTTTTTATCCAATCTCATTATGCAGATGTCCTTGACGAGCATCAAAGGAAGAACGGCATTCCAAAGCTCCCAAGCCCTCCAGCCTGCTCTTACGAAGGAAGGGAACTGCCAATGAGGCAGTCGGTGATACCGAAAATAGCGGCGGAGACGACGACGACATTGATAGGATTGGCGGTGACGACGAAACCCGCCCCATCAACAATGCAGCATGCATGATGAAGTTTTACGCTGCGTCATCTTGGCGTTGCATTCTTGATCGTGCTCGTCTACTCTCACGTTGTGCTGCAGTTACCGAAGGATTCCCCGACCGGCTCGCAATGATGAGCTCCTGCGCGGAGGAGTTTCTCAATGAAGCGATCACCGAATGCATGGAACGCGGGTTAGTCATCGATGAATCTTACCCCAAGCAGTATGGCTTGGAGAGTTGCGGAAGCGAAAGAATGTAATTTCAAGCTTTTGACCCACCCTTTCAGCTCCATTCAACCGAACTGGGGCGTGCCGAGGCCAGTACGTCTACTGCATATTTCGCGAAGGAAATTCACTAAGCCTTGAACCTGCGTCCATGAGCTTTCCGCTATCAGCCCCTCCAGTGAGCTTGGAAAGCGTCGCCTGCGGCGTCGCAGGTATTGTTGCTGCTATCTATTCCATTGCAAAGCTAGCTAGGCCATCCAAGGTGTGCGCAGTCTGTCGAAACATTCATTTTTTTGGTTGATTTTCATTTGCAGCTTGGCGCAATACCCACAGTTGGGTCAAGCACCAGGCTTGGCTCCTGGGTTGCAGGCTTCAGATTCCTAACAAACGGTGCAGACGCCATACAAGAAGGATACGAGAAAGCAAGTCTATCCGTGTTCTCCTCCACGCATGCTAATATGATGATGGAGCATAAGCCACCTGCGTTCAAGGTGCGAGACAAGTACGATTGGTGGGTCATCATCAGCATCATCAGCAATCGTGAGCACATTGAAGAAGTATGGAAAGCGCCAGATGATGAACTCTCTCATGCGGCGGCTGTAGTGGAGGTGAGCAATTGCTTTGTTTTTCTTGATTCGTCGCGTACTGAATCCTTACTGCAGCGGTTCAGTGCTCCTTACACGTTGGGGCCTGAGTTCTTTGATGGTCCCTACCACGTTGCAGTGGCTCGTGGACAGCTGACTCGGAATATTGGGATAATGCAGTCCGAAATTAGAGAGGAGATGCAGACGGCCTTTGACGAGGTTTGGATCTCTCGGGAAATGGTAGAGTGTCCGTTGTAATCGATGCCTGCAATGCACTGGTCGTAGGCGTCCTCAGAATGGAAGAGTGCGCCAATATTACCAGCCGTCCAGAAGGTCGTATGCAGGACCAGTAGCAGAGTTATTGCTGGCCTCCCTTTGTGTGAGCTATTCTCATCCCATCCTCGTGCCCCAAGGCCAGTTGTTTTGGACAAGCCTGGGCCGCGCTCCCAGGAAATGCCACGCTGAAGCAGGCGATTCCCACGATTTTCAGGTGGAACTCCTCCCCCAAACTCGAGTGGTGTCCAGCCCGGGCTCTCAGATCTCAGTCATGCGGCCTGCCTCTATTGTACTACGTGCAATATGCAGTCGTTGGGCGACCAACGAAGACCAGCCGCTATTCTGGCAAGCTGCTGGCCTGGAAGGACCCCATGCGGGCCTGGTTCTGGGCTACTTCACTCCACAAGTTTTCGCGCGGTTCGCCCACCTGCTGCCGGGACTCCTCGGCCTCCCTACTGCATCCCTGTTCTACCCTCCCCCGCTCTCAACGGCACCTGCATTGCCATTCCATTCAGAAATGGCCGCGCCGGATCCACCTTGCCCCACTGGATCCAGCTTGAAGGGAACATAGTACTTTTTACGATGCCAAACTGCAGCTGCAATCTTCAGACTTTCATCTCACCCGATCATCGCAAGCCCGGGCCGGTCCAGCATCACTCACCGATTTTGGACTCTCTCAAACGCTCCGCCCCGCAGATGGGCAGATACCATTCGTCCCGGCGCATTTGCGTGGACTGCGCCCGAGTTATTGTATCCCAAATTGTATCCAAGTCTTCAAGTAGAACCTCCGCTGAGCAGCGACATTTATTCATTTGGAAGCATCACTCTCTTCGTACGCACACTGGGTTGTTTTTTTTTTCGTCCATTTGGTCCTGAGATAAACTTGTAGATCCTTTCAGGAAAAATCCCATGGAATAGAACAGACGCTGAGACTAGATTAAAGGAATTCCAAACTCCACCGCGTCCACCATGGCCTGCCAATATCCCGGGTGCTATTTGGAGCTTCATGCACCTGCACAAGCGGCATTGTCATTCTGCAGAGACGAACTGGAGCAGTTGTTTCTGCCACAGCCCGAGCCCACGTGCGTTTCGTTTATTGCCTTGCTTCCTTAAGTCTGATTTTCATCCAAGTCTTGCATCTGCCATCAACGTCGTGCTATTTGGCCCCCTTGGGTGCGGGAAGAGCTCGATCATCAATCTTCTTTCCGATGAGCCAATCGCACAAGTGTCCTCAGGCGTGGATCCTTGCACCAAACGACCCCGGTTGTACCAGATACCCTTTGGCGGAAGGCAGCTGCGGTTACACGACACCATGGGATTCCGCCTCGCTCAAGAGGGGGACTCCAATCCTCTTTTACCCTACGAGCAAGCTCGCGCTGCCTTGCGAAACATTACGAATGGGGTTCGCATCATTCTTCTGGGTGCGCGCAAGGGCGGAATCTTTTCTTCCCTTGGCGGCTTGTACTGGCTGATTAACGAATTCTTCCACGGCGGTCGTGCCCCAGTGGCTTTCGTTCTAACCCACTTTGATGCGCCCGATGAAGGATGGTGGGAGCGCAATCAGGACGCCATCGCTGAAAAAACTGGTATCCAAGTGCACTCAATCCCGCACGCATGCATCGCTGCGCTCCAGAGTGGTCGCGATGGGTCCAAACGGACGGTGAAGCGCTACTGGAAAAATATGCAAGCATTGTGCCTCCGATATCCCTGCGTCTTGATTTCCCATCTTGTACGACAACCCATCCCTTCGACCTCGCTAGCAATTGCGGCTTGCATTTGCCCGACTAGGCAGCATTAATGGAGCAATTCAGCCACTGGCAAGCAAATCGCCGCTGCAACGTTGGGGAAGCTGGGGTTGGAAAGAGCTCGGTCATCAACCTCGTCGCCGGGGAACAGGTGGCAGCCACAAGCGCAGGGATAAAAACTTGTACAATAGATTACTGCGCACACGAGGTCAACGCGGGGATGCAACAACTCATCTGGGATACCATGGGTTTCAACCTGGACATTGATTATTCCGGCAGTAATGAAACGATAGAAAGCGCAGTCAGACTCGTTCGAGTCTTGTCTTCGCAGGGTGGGATTGACTTGCTCGTGTTCTGCAAGCAAGCTGGTAGGTTTGCCCAAAGCGAGCTGAATATGCACAGGTTGGTCGAAGAATTCCTCTGCGAGGGGCAAGTCCCAGTCGCTGCTGCCATCACCTATCTAGAATCTGAGGATCCAATGGAGAGTTGGTGGGAGGCCAATGGCAAAAATTCTTGGGCAAGGATGCGATCGGTCACGCATGGATCGCGTTGGCGCCATTGAGAGATCTGAATGACCGCAGGCACCGCAGAAAACTGGTGCAATCTAGCCTGGGTGTTTGAGCAACGCTCGAGGATTGCATCTCGCCTCGTAGCACGCTCGCAAGAACGGGAGGATTCTTGATCAGGGGGTCTACGAAGAGAAACGGGGAGATGAGTCTGAGTCCCACCACAAGGAGGATGACTCCCAGGAACCTGATGAAACGTTACGGGCTCAGCGAAGCACGGGCAGAGGAGCTCATCAAAATGTATTATGAATAGTGGATTCTTGGATGTGGCTCTTTGCACGCGGCTGCTCGATCAAAATATGACACGATTGAGGCGAGCAAGGAAATGCAGGATGGTAGAGACTCGAGGTCTAAACGGCACCTAGCCAGAGCGGGCCTGCTCGGATTCTAGAAGTTGCCGGGTCGAGATGCTCCGTATAAAGCGAGCACGACCCTGGTAGGATGCATTCGAAATGGCGCTCAAGTTTGAGCTTGAGGCCTATTCCAGAATCTTGGCTGTTTTGGCCAAGGTTTCCGCGATGCTTCACTTATGCGACTAGTGACCAGGCACGCGCACCGCTGACCATGCGTCATCAATTTCCGCCTGCATCAATTTCATTTCATCTGCTCGTCAGGCCGCGAGGAGTTGGTCACGATCCTACAGGCTGGATCAGAAGGAACGATTCAACTATATCAGTACAATCATTCGTACACCACAAGAAAAAGGATCGACAAATCAAAGCAGGACGAAAAAGATACCACCACCTAGATCTCACTCACTCGTACCTCCCCTCTCCACGATCAACAACACCTCTTCCTCTTCCTCTTCCTCCTCCTCTTCATCCATGATCGAATCAAATGTCATGTTGGTGCTTGTTGATGCACGTTCCAGTTCCGGTTCCGGGGCCCTATATCCCTCGTCAGACTCGCCCTCGCCACATGAGACGAGACGCACCGCGCACGCGCGTCTCGCCGAGGTGCAGGCGTCGCTTCCTCCTCTTCGTCGTCCTCGTCGTCCTCGACCTCTTGTACAGGAGCTGCCTTCTTGGCCGACCTACTCCCCAATTAGTCCCTTCCACGAGAGAAATGGCAAGAGAAACCCGTACGCAGCGCGCTTTGGAAGCGTCCTCGTTGGTGCAGGCGTCGCCCGTTCCTCATGCTCGTCCTTCCCATCTTCTTCCTCGTCCGAGCCCGACACCCGTCGTCGTCTAGCAACGCCTCAGTACCCCACACGCGGGCCATCGACAACAAAAACACGCACTTGGTCTGTTTGCCTTTGCCCTTGTCTCTCCCCGACCCGACGCTACCATCTTCCGGCACGCTGCTCACCGTCGTCTCCATCATTATGCTGCCTGAGCGCCTATCACACGCACGCATCAGCAATCCATCCTGTTTTATGCCCGTCGCGCGCGTACCGTTTCCGACCACGCCTCGTCCGCATCGGCATCTCAATCTCCTCGCCGTCGTCCAGCGGCACGATGTCATCCAAAAACTTGAACAACGCCTCGAGCTGCTCGAGCTTGCGATACTCTTCTTCGCTCAACCCATCTAGCTTCTCTGCGTACCGCTTGCTGATCGTCGCGTCAAACTTGCTCAGCGCATTGCGCGCAGAGACGTCTCGTGTCGGTCGGCGCTGCGTGCCTGGCTTGCAACTGGCGTGGATGGAGAGCATACGAGGCGCACCGTAAAGACGTTGTGTACTAATAATTTGAGCGTCTTGATCTTGTCATCGTCAACTGTCTCGGGGAGGTGCAGCCGCCCTAGCACTTGGCGCAGCGCTTTCTTGTCATCCTCTGTTCCAGCGCCATCAGCACTCTCGACCCATACAAGAGACACGAGACGCACTGTGCATGTCATCTTTGAACAATGCCTTGAGGATATCTTCTGCCAAGTCGAGGTGCACCCCGCCATCTTTTGTCTGACCCTGTACCCCACTAGATCAACATTCATGCGTTAACGACGCAGTTGTCACAGGTTCCAATCGAAAACGTACATGGCCTTTTGGGGATCTGCCCAGTCGACAAACATGCCAATGATCTGCGCAGGTGCCACCATCTCCTGATCGTCCTCCAAGTCACGCGTTGCTTCAGCGAGCTGTTCAAATATCTGCACTGAAATCTATCGGCGAATCAACCAAGAGGTTGGCCACCGATGGCCATGTATCACCATACCTGGCGCATGCGCTGCTGGTTCACGCTCGATGAGTAACAGTACACGGGAAAGAAATACGCGAGACACTGTCTCAGCTCTTGATTTTCAGCCGTATCGGGCGAGAGATGGGTGACCACGAGACTCTTCAACACCTGCGATGCAAGGTCAGGGACATCAGAGGTGAGGACGATGACAACGCGTACCCGATCGTCTGAAATCATGCCCGCCAAAACGAGCTTGGCAAGGCCGACGCACAACAAGGCCTGCACCTTTTCCGACTCTTCGTTACTAAGGATGTGCAGCAAAAACTCGGCGGCGCGTTCGCTCTAGCACGCAAGGTCAGGGTTCGTGCCTATCAGGAAAAATGAGAGCGCGGCGTACCCCAACTGTCGCCCTGGCACCTAAAAAGTCCGTTTCATGAACCATGAGCATGCCGATGACGATCTGTAACACGCGCATCTTGAGGACTTCAGGAGCGGATTGCACCTGAGACAGAAAGAGTTGGAACGAGTTGAGAGCCATACGCTGGTGATCGACGTCTGCTGAGTGCCGCATGTCGAGAAAACTGGGGGAGACTCACGCGTGCAATCAGACAACGCAGTCCGAGACGCACGAGACCTTTTTCACGGAGTGCGAGCTCCTTGCGCTTGACAGCTGGTACGATCAGTTCGCCCAATATACCTTCCAATGTCGAATTCTCCTCGAATGTCTGCACACGCAGTATGAGAGCGCGTTCTCGGGGGAGAGAAACAGACGCACCCCGTTGACCCGCTCTAGCATCCCGATGCAAAGGACAAGCAGCGAAGATCGAGCGTGTCTGCGCGAGCCTGTTCCTCGGGCGTGAGCTCCTTGGGGGGCTTGGGCGCCTTGGGCGCCGTTGCGGCACTTGGACTCGCATCGTCTTCACCCTCGCCCTCTTCGGCCTCACGCTCATCCCGCAATTCGTGCACGACCTCGACGACGACCCGAATCAGATCCCGCTCGTCCGGCGACAGCACCCTCAACACGTCCAAACACCGTGCGACCAGCCCCTCAGGGAGTCCTTGCTGTGATATCATGTCGCGCACGAGTTGGAACATCTTGCGTCGGCCAATCTCGTCCGCATAGTCGAGGTTGACCGCGAGCTTGAGCATTTCGGCGATGACAAACTCGGCGTTGATCAATAGATCATCAAGGCGCTCGTCGGCATCGCGGTCGAGTCGTTCGCTGGCATCGAGCTCGCGCAGCGCACGCTCCTGCCCGATGGCCTCGAGATCTTCTTGGTACTTGTTGTACACGCTTTGGATTTGGAATGCAAGGTGAGTCACGACGGGGAGGTACGCCTCCAGTTTGGCTTGGTCGTCGGTCGCAATACAGTGTTCGACGTATACGCGCGCCAAAAATGCCCTTTCGGGGGTGAGCGAGTCCCAATTAGGCGTCTTCATCCGTCGTGTCAGTGCGTGTCGACACTACGCAGCGGCGCATACACGCACCTTTGAACTCGAGCTGGTCCAAGATGTCGACGTGGGTGGCGAATATGCTGAGTAGGGCGTCCTCTACGACGGTGTTCTCGTTGAGGTCGAACAAGCCGAGGAATGCTAGCACATCATCCATGAGATTAGCACCTTCCTCGGTCTTGGCTGACCCCCTTACGACATCGACCCAGGCACCGAGGAGCGACACTGCGGCGGAGCGGACGGCAGGCTCGCCGTCGCCAAGCCCGTAACGGATGATGAGTTCTCTTTGTGCGATGGAGAGTACGCGCGGATGGAGCGGGCCCATGGCAGCGCCGTCCGGGGTGATGCAGTTCTTTTCGAGAATGGCAGAATAGACGAGACGGCGCATGGCGGTGTCTGCGTCGCGTGAACGTGCGAGGATGGCGTCGAGGGTGTGTTTTGCGATGGGAATGTTGAGCACGTCGGACCTCACTGATGGGCTGTGTTAGCCTTGGGTGGTGAGGGGTGCAAGGGAGACGTACGCGGCGGGATCACAAGAGAGGGTGTCGAGAAGGACGTCGATAGCAGTTAGTTCGTCGTCTTCTACGTCGGAGGGGTCTTCTGAGCCACATAGTTTGGAGAGAGCGACGGCAGCTTGTACGCGAATGGGTGTTTCTTTGTCGTGTATGCGTTCGATGAGGGCGACTCTGAGAATGTAGTACACGTCTTCGCTGTAAAAGACGGTGAATGGAAGTGATAGCCACAAGAAAGGCGCATACTCTATTTCACCGAGATGTGCGACCATTTCTGTGAGTAGATGTACACTGCGGTAACGAGCGACCTTGTCCTTTGCGACGAAACCTTTGAGGAGAAACTTGAGCAGACGGGCGACGAAGCGTGCAGCTGTGGTGTCGTCATCGTCGTCGTTGTCATCTTCCTTTTTCACTAGAGGCCATGATGACGAGCCCCACCACGGCGATCAAACCGACGCACCGTTCAAGATAGAAGATGTACGAGCCGACGAACTTGATGACGCGGTCGGCTTGAGAGACGCCCTTTTTGACGGCGATGACGCGACAGAGAAGGTCGATGAACGTGTCTTCGAATTGGCGTTCGCCGGTGAGTTTGATGCTGCGACCGCCGTGTATCGATTCGGTGAAGGCTGCTGCGTCGGTGTGAAGTTTGTGTAGGGCAACGATGTTCTTTTGGTGGTTCGCGGACGTGTTTTGGACTTGGTCAAAGATTTCTGGGAGCGCCTCTGGGACGGAGGTCGTTGGAGCGGGCATGGTTGAGATCCAGGACGCTAAGGTCACGTGATACGTGGAGTAACCAGATCACCTTCTTGTCGTTCGGTCCGTCACTATGGTATTTCAGGTAGACTCACCCGAACGAAATGAAACGCACGTGCTCATATTTTCTAATCCATCTTGCAGGTCTTTCTCCTCTGTCTCGCTGGTTTCACGCTCTCCCTCAAGGACATCGTCGACAAACAGACATCCAAGGTACACCCGTCATTTTCCACTCCACCCTGTCTTTATCGACCCGTTGCAGGTGCTCAACCATATCAACATCGCTCTCTTCACGCCCGCCCTCCTCTTCTCCAAAGTCGCCTACTCCCTCTCCCCAGGCATGTCTGTTTTCTTGCCGCCGACACCGCGCTGACACTGCTTCAGCTAAGCTACGTCAGCTATGGGTCATTCCCATCTTCTTTGTCGTCCTCTCAGGCTTATCCGCTCTCATTGCTCACTGGCTCGCTCGTGCATGTCGTCTCAAACGCTCACAAGTGTACGTCCTCTCACACCTTCCCATCTCTCGCCTCAGCCCCTCCCAGAAACTTTGCCACCGCAGCATCCATGTTCATGAACTCAAATTCGCTCGTGACCGCCGTCCCGCTGCTAAAGTAGGGCCCAGATGACACCCCCGACGCCATGTTTGGTCGCTCTCTCACCTATCTCGTCGTCTTTAGCACCCTTGGCATGATCGTGAGTCTCTCGATCGATTCCACGGCCTTGGCATAATCCGCCTCCAGCTTCGCTGGTCCTACGGCGTACGCCTTCTCGCCCGGGCGGACGAACCTGAGTCCCCTCCACCAACCTCTTACCGCGATGTTGAAGACATGCCTCTGCCCGCTCACGTCACTCTTGACGCTTCTTCTGCTGCGCCCATGGTTAATTACGAAACAGAAGTTGGCATCGCCCCACGCGACAAACGTGCGTGGCCTACACGCGCGGTCCGCACCCGTCGCACCACACCCTTCGCCCGTCGCTATTCTCATCCCTACACCCATCCTCGCTCTCACCTCCCCGCCGTGCCGACCTCCCTCGGTGATCAGTCCGAAAGCGAGTACTCGGACGAGCTCGAGACCACCGAAGGTGGCTCTGAAGACACCATTGCGTTCCGTTCCGGACCCCTCGACACGGGCTTCTCCACGGAAACCGAGGACCACGCACCCGGATCCGGACCCTCACCCGTGCCTGCACCGTCCCCGTCGACATCTCCGTCTCGCCCCACACCGCGATGGGAGCGCCCCGCTCCTCCACCCATCTTCAAACGACTCCTCACCACGCTTACCTCCCTCTCGCCGCCCCTCGTCGCGTCCTTTTTCGCCCTCTTTTGCGTGCTGGTACCGCCCATCCAAAGGTTACTCAAATCAGACGAGGTGATCTCCTTCACGGGCGCGTTGCAAAGCGCAGGTGCGTGCAGCGTCCCTCTCACCCTCATCGTCCTCGGCGGATGGTTCTGGGACGGTGAGTCCGAATCCAAGTCCAAGCACAAGGATCCGGCCGAGAGCAAACCCAGTCCCCACGGTCAAGCCAACGCCAAGAGCAAAGGCAAGCACGTCGAAAAACGCCACGCAACTTTCCACGTACCGCAATACGTCACGACCGCAGACTCGCAGGACTCGTCGACGACGTCGCTCTCCTCGATGGTTGGTACCTTTGGGGACGTGCTAATGGGGCGGATACATCCGCGTTGGGGATCTGCGCGGGCGAGCGCCGTGCCGGGAGCACCCAAGAGGGCGCTGCGGACGACGTGGAACCCGGTTTATTGGCGGCGCATGCCGAAACCGAGGTTGAACGTGCCGAGCATGGCGTCGCGCACCGGTCGCGATCACGATCTCATACGGACCCAGCCAATGGCCATGCACGGTCATCGCCCTCCCCGCCGTCATCCTCGTCCGTGCTGTCGTCGGTTCCGGCGCCTGCGCGCAAGACGAACCCACCGGGCGAGACGTTGACGGTGGTCATCACCCTCCTGGCGCGGATGATCGTCGTCCCCGCCGTCGTTACCCCCCTGCTCGTGCTTATCAATCGGCTCGGATGGGGCGGCGAGGTTTTTGAAGAGTACGTTCACATCTCTTCTTCCTTTTCCCGTCCCGAGCTGATTCGACCGACAGCCCGGTGTTCATCGTCTCGAGCGTGCTCCTGACTGCGAGTCCCCCCGCGTTGACGCTCGCCCAGGTCCGTCCACCTCCGCTCTCGCCCGTTTTTGCTCATACCCCTGCAGATCTCCCAGCGCTCCAAGACTGCGCCGAAGACCGGCGACGCAGAGGGTTTTTCGCCCTTTGAACGCCTCCTCTCGCGGACCGTTTTCCTACCTCGTCCTCACGCCCCCGATCATGATCGCGAGCGTTATGATCGGGCTTCTCCTGATCGGCGCGTGATCGCATCGCGTCGCTCGCGCACAATGCAAGCACAAGCACAAGTGTATATGGATCGTCTCAGGAGCATTTGGTAGGGGCTGAGGACGTTTATGCCCTTCGTCTGTATCTTTCTTTGGGGATGGAATTGAGAACACACATCTAGACGCTTGCTTCGAGGTAGAACTCATCGGCGATGCGTGCATAAATGTACTCGGCCCGCGGTGGCCACCCAGGGTGACGCGCGGTGACCTTCCTTTCCCACGCTGGTGACCCCGCGAGCGGAAATACATCCCCATGCTCCCTCGAACGCAACGCAACGACCGGAGATACACACCAACACCACTAGCACCACCAGCACTGGCAGCACCACCACCGTGGCTGTCGTCGGACGAACCTACCAACCATACTTCCCCTCGTTCACCATCTGATCCTCTGTAAAACACCCAACGCTTTCCGACAAATCACAGAGAACAACATCATCGTCACCTCCGCCAGTTCCGTCGTCAACATCGGCTCATCCGATATCTCCGAAGGAAGAGCGCGTCTCATCCTTGGTCTCATCTGGCAGATCATCCGCAGAGGTCTCCTTGCACAGGTCGATATCAAACTGCATCCCGAGTCGTACCGACTCTGCGAGGACGGTAAAAACCATCGACGATCTCCTTCGTCTGACCGCCCGACCAAATCCTGCTCCGATGGTTCAACTACCACCTGAAGGCTGCTGGGTGGCTGCCTTTGGCTGCCACAAGTACCTCACTCCCTCTTCCTTTGTCGCCGGAAACCATCTTGCGTTCGTTGCCCGGTCTTGCATCGCTTGACGAACAGGAAGCCAAAACTATGAGGCAGTTGAAGACTTTGACGGCGAAGCCCGCGTCTTCATGCTCTGGCTTAATTCACTTGGCATTGAACCTGGTATGTTCAACCTGTTCGAGAACTCAGAGACGGCTTGATAATCCTCCAGGCGTTCGACAAGATCCTACCTGGCTCGGTGATCTGGCGGCGTGTCTCCAAGGGTTAGGAGCACACCATAATCTGTGATCAGCGCAAAGGTTTTTACCAATGTCTGGATAAAATGATCGCGTCAAGTCGAGTGCACAGAATCCACTAGATAACGAGTTGAGCGCATCGAGAGCGCTGGCCTGCCAGTGGGTCACGCTCTGATGATGAAGGACTCAGAAGGATTGATGAAGGCCGTCTGCATCCGATCTCCTTCAAGTTGGACGTCGCTCTGTCCACTCGCCTGCGGGAGAGAGAAGGGAGGAGGACGGCAGAGAGTGGAGGGAGTGGGCGCAAGGGCTGGGCAGCATATAGAATCATGACATTGGTAGTGCACAACAAACATTTGAGACGTGTAAATCAAGGAGACACTCCAATTTTCAACATTTAAAGCGTGAGGTGATGGCCTTGTGAACACTGGAAGATGAGGAAGGTATTCTGGTACAATAGCCGGCACATTGTTAGGAACAAGATTAGCAGGAGTGGGGCCACGAAGCTCTGGTGTGTACGTGCCACCGAGCTTGATATCCTCAGTGATGTCCAGCTCCCAAGCGGGAATATGGTGCGCCTTCAACCCTTTGATAGTCGACTCGAGCTTACCAGCGGGAGGCATTCGCAACAAGGTGAGCATTGTCCAGTATGCATCCACCGCGTCGCTGTCATCGGAGGCCCAGTCAGAATACTGAACACGATAAAACCCTGATGCCCCCAGGATCCTGCGAAGCTCGAGATAAGTGGCTGCTGAGAAACAGTAAAATTTACTACAAGCAATGGACAATGGCATCATGCTTCAACTCACCTCGGCGTGCATGCCACCCATTGGGAAGATCATCTTCTGTGGTTCGCGTATAGACGTCATACGAGATACCATATGCTCCTACTGGATCCATGTCCAGGAGCCTGTCAAACAAGCGAGGGTGAATGACAAGAGCTTGGAGGATGTCCTCAGCCTCATGGTCCATATTGCAGGAAAATAACAGCGATTTGCCAGTGAATACTCCGAGTCAGGGCGGCCACAGTGACTACATTATATACTGGTTGGCGGTCACCACAAAGCCATTCTGTCAGTACTTCTGTACTAGTAAAGGCAAAGAAGATGTGCCAGTGAGGTCACAAGCGCAAGTACTAATGGGAAACAAACCTCCAAGTCAGGCTTGTTCTGCCAGCGGACTGCTGTGGATTACAAGTGAATCAAAGACAAATTTGAATGCGATGACTCATGTTCGGACTGGGAGGTGAGCTCCACCGTGACCGGCGAGGGTACTGCTAATGTCACATCATTAATCTGGGGTAGCGGAAGGGATCGGGTAACGAAAACTGAGTTTCTGGCGAGACGAAGAGAGTCAATGGAAGACCTCAGGCTATCCGTTACCTCATCTGGCGAGACGAAGAGAGGGTTGAGGGAAAGAAAGGAGTTCCCCTTACCAAGTTTTAGTCATCCACCTGGCGAGACCATAGGAGGTGGCAAAAGGCATGCTGGCAAAGGCACGGTGCGCGGGTAACAGCGAGCCTCGACCAATTAAAGTTTGGGGTTATTCTGCGCGGGTCACCTGATCTTCGTGTATTCCCTTATGTAAACACATTCGAGGTTCCACCAGTCCGACCCCACCAACCATGCCTCGGTGCTACAGTCCATATGCCGCCACGCGCTCATCTCAAAAGTCTAGAATGTCCTACGCGCCTGAACACCTTCTGAGCCCTCATTCCCCTCCATCTGGGATTGATGCAGACTCCATGGCAATGCAAACCGTACGCTATCTGAATGTGCTTTCAGAACACTCTGCTGCCATTAGAGCATCTCCACGATCAGAAGGTGTCTACCAACGCATCATCGACCAAGGTCGGGTTCGGCTGCCTGGAACCAAGCGACTCGGAATGGCTGCACCCTAGGGGCGAATGGGAGCGTGCTCCTCTCAATGCCTTCAAGTTGGGCCTTCATACCCTTGTAGAATCTAAGGTAGGTTAATCCAGTTCCGAACCATGTGATCAAACCGACTGTAGCGGAGAAGTTGGAGAGCCAGGTAAAGACAACGCCAGAACTATTGTTTAGTGTCATGTACGCGAGGAATGCAAAGCAAGAGCAGACTCCGATAGAGACGTAGGGCAGCCCAGAGCGCGTCGTGCGACTGAGTATCTTTGGAGCACTATCAGAGATGCCAAGACCGTCTGGCAACGTATTAGTCGTGAGTAGACCGAGTTCAGAGAAGTCCTGCATACATCATGATAAACTACGTGATGTAAGGTAGAGGTCACTTCAAGTTGAAGCGGTTAGAATGGCAGCATTGATGATCTACAAGAAGATTTGGCATCTCATTTTCGTGTTTTCGTCGATCCCTCGGAGGACGAGCTGCCGTACATGGTCAACATCCGCCTTCCCAGGGCACATCCGTCTTTGAGGAATTGGACTGCTCCGCCAAATCGATTTGCCGTGTACAATGTCCCTCTGAGATTGTGTAGGGTGCCAGAAATATATCAGAGAAAAGCCACCGCGTCATCATTGGTCATTGTTCCTGTTGCAGTCGTGCTGATGGCAGAAATGGCACGGTGTCGCGTTGTACAATGCACCACCTAGACACGAATATGTTGTCAATGCATATGTACGCTGAAAGTTTCTAGTACAAATCGAACTATGTTCTACGCTAGCGAACGGACAAAAAAAGCGCACAGCGAATCCAGGTGAACTAAAACTACTGGCGTATAGGTAGCCAAGCGGTACCGATTGACCCGAAACTATTGTTCCGGCGCCTCTTCGACAAAACGTTGACTGAAGACGAGGGTGAGGGTGGAGGCCGTTTGGTCGCGGCAGTGGATGGATTGATGGGAGAGCGCTTGGAGGGTGTGGGGGTGGAGGACGATACTGGTAGGGTGGAGGACGCGAGGAGGGCCTTGGGGGCGATGAATGCCAGCGAGGACGGCATCTGTGGGGGAGGCTCTGGGGACGGTATTCGTAGGTCCAACGGAGGTAAGGGAAAAACTTTGGGCTCCGAAATGGGGAGAGGGTCACAGTAGCGGCGGAGCAAGTCTATTACGGTTTGGTGAGTAAGTGGACGAGCATTCAAGCTCATGGGTTTAGTCCGGCGAAGATCCTCCATGCTGGAGAGCTCCTTCCATTCGTATGCCAGTCTCTTCAAGTTGCTAAAATAGGGAGTGAACTGTTTGTCGATCAGGTCGTTGCCAGTGGTCCCGTGGAGGAATGAGTCCTTATCGCGCTTTAAACCCGCCAGTCCGCCAGGGGCCAATGCCCTTTCTCCCCAGGTATGGATGATGGATTCATCCTCTGTTTTAAATTCTGGTGGGGACTGAACAGCTCCGTTGGGCCCGGTAAAGAGGACGCAAATCCACACGAACACGTAAAAAAAAGATTCCAGGTCGTCTGAAACTGTGTGTCGCACACCCGTTTGTCCCAACTTAAGGGATGAGACTTGACGCAGAATGTCCAACGATGCGAACGGTAATGTGCCCTGTCGAAACGCATCAGCAGGGTTCCCGCCAGACTAAGCCATGTTCTTACCGTCCCATTTGGGTACTGGACTTGCTGGCCAAGATGGATCGCGTAATCAAAGTCGATGATCATCGACTTGCGAATCGCTCCAGAGTCCCTGCGGTAAATTAGGTTGTTGGGGCTAATGTCTCGGTGCAATACCCGCTTTTGAGTGACAAGCATCTCGTGAACTGAATCACGATTAGTTTAGGTTAGTAAGAACAAGGACTGGAACATACTTTCCAACCCCTGTATCAGCCCATGGAGCAGCTCTTTCTGAGATCTGAAGGTCGAGAGAGGACTGCCAACCGGATTCATCAGCAGACGCCGATGCACACGAGGGACGAATCTGCATCCTTTCCGAGGGGTCCATCCTGCTGGCCTATAACGTGAGGTGTTGTCGTCCTTCCCGTTGTATTGTACGGTCCAGGCTTTGACGAGTGATGGCACGCCCTCCAAGCCAGCGATATGCTCCAAGATGGAGGGCTCGTGCTCAACCAATGATTCCTCGACCCAGCTGTCCTTGAGCACGAAGTCGTACTCATCCAAAGCCTCATCTGCGCGGCGTGGAGGCGCTCCGTGTAAACGAACGTGAAGGCAGAGGGTGCCGCGGCCAACAAAACCGTTGCTTGCCCATAATATGGATATGATGTCGTACTTGACACCGTCGACTTCAACGATGCCGATGAATGGAGGAAGTTGCTGACGACGAGAAATAGAGGAGTAAAAATTGAGATGGAGAGTCGGGTCAAATCCGAGAATATGCTTGTCGCCATGAGCGATGGCGTAGATGATTTGACATGTTTCTTCGACACGCTTATGGAAATCGATGGGAGCAGAAATCTGGGCGCCTGACCGGTCGAACTGGTGAACTCGTAACTCCGAAGCGGCAAAGGAGAGGGCGACGACAAAGCGTCGCCACGGCTGGGAAGATAATAAGATGTACGCCTTCGTGTTGAGGCTCTTGAGGAGAGTCCTGTTGTTCTGAAGTGTGCTCTGTGTTATTTCACCGATCGCCTTGGGACTTTTCCATGTAATCGCATCATGGTAATCGTCGAGAGCACCCTCAATCAGGACGAGATCCGGTTTTCGCTTCCAGTGGGATTCCCCATCATCCGACAACAGTTCTTTAGTGGAGAAGGTTCCGTACCACCACCGACGAAGGCGAGGCTTGGATAACCCCGAGCCATTGTCGCTGGTAGACTGTGACCCTGCGGACTTGGACCCGCTGATGGATGAGGGATCTATCCCGTCGCACAGCAACAAAGCTGCGGCCAGTGCATTCATGAATGCAGCACGGTGGCTCTCCGTTGTATGTGGTTTCGCTGGGCCCCCACTTTTCTTGCCTTCGACATAATCTTGATCGCTTGACGAGTCACCATCAACAGCCGCCCCTCTACGATTGGCTCCGTCAAATGAGCCATCGCATGACGATTCAGGTTCTTCGACATCGGTATTGATCTGTTGGGATGACCGGGCGGGGGACAACGGGACAACGGGACCTACGGCGGGAACCAGTTCATCCAAAGGAGGGTCGACGGCCTTGATGTCGTTGAACAGGGGTGGTGGCTTCGGGAACGCAAAATGTTCATCGATCACCCTTTCAATTCCGTCGATAACAGCTTCGTTGACCGTTGCCCCATCGGCTTCGAGATTCCATTTTTTTTTCTTCGTATCGTAGAGAACAGCTCCGGGATCGTCTTGATCGGTATTTGATTCCTCGCTGTATTCGACTTCCCTTTTCACCTTTTCGCCTCCCCTTCGCTTCACTCCTTTCCTAGTGTTCCCCTTCTTCTCCCGTGTACCTCTTGTAGTACTCGAGGTTTTTTGAGGTCGTGGGCGGAGTGTCCGCGTAGTAGTACGTAGTTTGTGTTCGCGCTGAGAAGCCGAGCGCTGCAATTTGTTGTGACTAGTGTTCAAGCGGTTTATGAGAGTACCTCGAACTGGGAGGCTGAGAGTGGGGAATAGGCGTGAAATAAGACCTGGCGACTCATCCAAGATACGCCCACTTAACTCTCGCTCGATCAGATCATCCATCGGAGCAACGGAACGTCCGCCAGGAGGAGTGGCGGTTGAGCTTAATTTTCGCAAGTAGTCGGTCGCGATATAAGGTGTTATGGGCATGGGTGACGGCTCAGTGCTCAGGCGTATGACAAAGGCAGTGTTTACAAGTGTTTGTTGGACGCTGTGCATAACGCAACCGGTGTGGGTCGATTGGGACCCCTGGTATGACAAATCTGCCCGAGCCTCCTTAGGACGACTCCGAGTCCGCGCCACAATTTGTGACGCCGGATTTATATACCTAGGATTCTTTCCGAGATTAGGACTGAACTACTTGTCGAGTCTCCCGTCTTATTCGAGGCTATCCGTCCGTTCCTCCAGGCCCTCAAAACAGAACCCGAGAATATTCCCTTTTCCCGTTATCTCGCCTTCCATTCGAATACCTGAAGACATGCACTATTCATCCTCCAAAGTATGCGCTGCTTCCAGGGTTCAGCTTCCAGCTGTCTTCCTTGTTTGATGATGGAGCCGATGTTGATGACCTGCAGATGAACGTGTCTGATAAGAGTTCGGTCGATCATGCCCGAGCAGAGCTGCGTCAGGCCAGTCGACTTGACCCAAGTCAGGCCGACGCTCTCGTTACAGCATTGACGTCAGAACTTGATCTGATCCAGGGGTGAGTCTGGCATCTATTTCAATATCAATCCACTCGTTGACACCGTGTCCAGGCCTCCTGGAGCCGGAAAGGTAACGTTAACTAAATGCATCAGTAAACCTGGTACACTGATGCTGATTTGGTTCCAGAGTTACACCGGTGTAGAGCTCCTGCGTGTGCTCGTCGCGAACGGTATCGACCTCATACTCTTGATTGCATTCACAAACCATGCTCTCGACCATCTGTTATGCTCCGTCCCCTTGATGCTTACATCACGACCGATATCGTTCGTTTGGGTTCCCGCACCGCCGATGACCGCGTTTCCAAATATTCTATCGAAACACGGGAGACGGCCGCCGGAGAGTCTCGCTTAGGTCCCGCTTCCAACTCCAAGTACCACGAGCTCAAGTCCTTGGGCATAGTTAATCGAGCGCATGCAGAAGATCGATCTCGAGTCGGACTCGTCTGAACTTTTCAAATATCTTGAGAGCTTTCACCCCGACCACCATGCTTCGTTTTCCGACCCTCCATTTGGATCAGGGTTGCCAAGAGCCTTTCTCAAAGGGATTCCGAAACTGAGGGAGAGTGGCAAACACAGGGCCGCCACGGCAAGGTTATTGCAGAAGACAAGTCTCTCTACGCGTTCTGGAAGAATTGTGGCGACTTGAATTTTCTGGACAAGATCACCAATCCGGTTGTCCCCGTGGTCCAACAAACTAGTAACTGGTTCACTGAACCCAGTGAGCCTGGGCCGTCAGCTCCTTCCAACCGCTTTGACGTCCTGCAGACCAAGGATACTGAAGATCCAGAGGCACTGGAAGAACTGGACGAAGAAGAGTCGGACGAGGAGGAGTATAGCGAGATATCAGCAGAGATGCATTGGGGGGATCATTGGCCCACGTAAAGTATATCCCTTTGACTAACCACATGCCAAACGTCAGTGACCGCGCGCGAGAATACAACGGGGTGGCCGCACCGTGGTGAAACAACGTCCGTGGTTCATTCCACTTGTATGGTCTGAATCGCCATGCTTGACCTGTGGTCATCACACACACGACCCGTTCCCATGCATCTGCCCCGAATTTCTGAAGAGCGTCGGTGTTGTCGACGATGAAATACCTCTGGACTGTCCCAGTACCATGGGAGGCCGCTGACGAGATAAATGAACTGCTAGGGGAAGAGGGAAAGGCAGCGGCAGAAGCGGTGGGTGGGTCACGTTGTCGATCGATGTTAAGTAGGTCTTCTGCACGCGAGTTTCCTGCTGCCGCTGCGCGCTCGCGCGCGGTGGTTGAGGGTTCGAAACTATATAGAAGGATGAGTCTGGGAGTGAACGCGTGGAAGGACGTGACTTACACGGCTTCTTGCAAGAACCGCTTCACGTTGTACATTGTGATCAATGCCGTGGGTGACGAGGAGATCACGATGATTGGAAACATGTTTTCTGTTCAAGTGGTTAGGGGAGTAAACGTGGCGTATAAATGGGAACATACTAGCTTTATGCGCCTGCATCGGCGCGCCAGCCGATGGTGCGGGTGGGGGTGCGTTTCCTGGTTTGACGTCACGGAGCCTCTTGAGACGTTCAGTGAAGCTTGCATGGAGAGCGGAAAAATTCTATACGCCCGTTGCATCAGTGTCTCCTAGTTGCGGACAGACCAGAAACGAAGCCTACATTTGGTTTATAGTGCCCCTCAAGATTGAATTTCTGTCTCGGAGCTCGACCTCATTTTGTTTTATTCGTTTAACGACTTCGATATCTTGTGTGTCAGCGGCATACCGCCTTTTGCTGGGTGACGTGGCATCAGCAGTATGTGGATGAGAAGTATGCTTGGGTGTGGCAGACGGTGCTGCATCTGTTCCTGACCGACGGGGCGGAGCGCCAGGTGGTGTCGTCGACTCTGTCGACAGGAAGCAGCAAGAGTATCAGCGAGAGCAATTTACGCATGATAGGAGGGGTATACTCACCACTCACTAATGGTTTTATCTGCTCCAAATCAACAATCTTGCCTTCCAACCACTCTACGAGACTTTTTCGTTCCGTTACGCTCACGAAGCCGACAGTCAGACCGTTTTCACGAGCTTGTCGCATGTACTCGGCACCGGGCGCGTCGCGGAGCAACCAAGCAAGATACACTGCTTCGAGAGTGTATACATCGGCGGCAGACGATGAGACCCCTGGCTTGGTGTAACGCGTTGGGTACGATTTTGGGAGAGTAAGGGTAGGGCCGAGCGAGAGGTGGGTTGCTGCGAGGAGCGTCGAGGCAGGCTGGCCATTGACGAGGTAGGTGATGGGCGACTTGGATTCAATGGCATGTCGAAGTGCGAGGAGAGGGTCGCTCGAGGAGTCCATTAGTTCAGTGTCAAGACTAGTAACACGATTGATAAAGGTAGACATACTCGCTTTCGTTCGCGAGTGCGTCTCATCGCTCTCCCTTCCAGCCGAAGACTACCTCTCCTTTCTCGAGACACTCAAAGGCGGGACCAAGACCAAGTCGGTCTCTCTCGACGCACTCAGTAAGTCCCGATCCATCCTCCTCCCCGTGACGGTCTCGATCGATCTGATCACCGTCAGCGATAGTCGCCACATCTCAACTACCCCCACTGCCGACAACCACGCCCTTCTCGAATCCCTCAAAGCGGAAAAATCGGCTCTGAAAGACAGGGAGACGATCCTCCGCAATCACGCACATCACAAGGACCCCGGGATGAGCGGCATGCCATCGTTGAAAAAGGAAGAGGGCTTGAAGAAAAAGACGGTGGCTGCTGCTGCCAAGTCGGAGACGGCTGCGGTAACGGGGGGAAAAAAAAAGGGGGGGGGGGGGGAAGGCTGCACCACACAAGGCGACGTTGCGGGGCGGGTAGGGGCAGTCTGGTTTAGGCAAGGGACCAGCTGGCATTGTTGCTGCTCTGCCGTCGGGCGCAAATTCGGGCGCAAAACCTCCTGCAGCGGCAGCGTCGAGCGGGGGCGTGGGGTGCGACAGCGGCCCCCAAGGAACCACATGGGTGTGCGCAAGTGGCCAAGGGCGAGACGTCCACAACAGCACCGCCTACCAGCGTTTCTGCCGCTATCGAGCCTATGGTGTGCGCTGCCGGCGCCAGGCTGCCTAGGGCCGGGGACGGAAAGATAAAGGCAACAGCGTCGAAGCTTCAGCCTGAGAGGCTGGTTCCGAACCGTGACGATGATGCAGAATGGCAGTCATAATCAAAGATCTCAACAACCACCCTCCTTGACCGGCATGGCACCTCCGACTTCTACATACTCCCCCGCAGAGAAGCTAAAAGTGCGTATATATTTCTCATCAACAAGGATTAGTTATCTAACACGGCGCAGCGAATGGTTGTAAAGACCCGAGCCACTGTTGTAACGTCGGTTCGTCCATGCATCGATTCGGCGTCATTGAACATCGTTCACTTATCCCGTTTTGCAGAGGAATAAGGCTCGGGAACCCAGTGCCTCAAGCTCCAAACCCGCTGCATCCACTTCCAAGTCTCCTGCATCCAGCGAAATGCAGCCCAAGGAAGCAACTCCCGCAAATGTGTTGGGCGAGAAGCAACCCAAGACGTCAGGTGTGCAGACCGTTGTTGAGGTTACCTCGAGCCAAATGCCCGACTTGAAGGCTACTTCGCACATCCAGCCAGCAGCTAGTACCACAATCATTGTCGGCGAGACACGGGCCGAGCCTGCGGTTATGCAGAACGCTAGCACTGTTCAAGTGGAGGTAGGGCCTACTTTTAGTACTTTGTGTGCTCGGAAGCGGCGCTGACATGTATATATGCAGCGAGGACCTGGGGGACGAATTAATGTTTCCTGTTTCATCTCGCTACCTCCATGGATTTGTTGCGGGCGCGTGGACAGTAGCGATGGAAGGCATTGAACACCGGGCTCCATCTTTCTGTGACGGGTTCCCGACAATCAATACGGATTTCGCCTTAGCTATCGAGATAACATCTACTAGTAGGAGCAGTCCCCTGGGAGCGCGCTGCGTGTTGAATGTTGGAGTGTCGTCTACCATCTCTAGATATTTTAGGCATCCAAACACGATGCCCCATCCAGCAGGAATTTATACCTTGATCCGAGCGTGGTGATAGGCTGCTGCATACTGCAGTCTGGTGGACCAGACCAAGGATGACACTGTCGGAGAGAGGGGTAGGAAGGCGATGGGACCAGTCGGAAGGAACCTCTGATATGCTGTAAAGTTAGGCTTCTCGAATGCACCTCGCAGTGTATGGCTACCATAGCGTGCGTGGCGTATGACCATCCACAGGAAGAAATACCTGTCAGCTGGTCCGCCTCATGATCACACATTCCATCTCAGCAACTTATACCAACCAAGCTCAAGCTCCCAGGTGGATGACGTTGCCACTGGCTTCTGGATCCGAAAGGCTATGTAACTGTCTGACCCGTGTTTACATCAGTAAGTGCTTCATAAACAGTCTGAGGTGACGATAACAGATATTTCATCCTTTTTGTTAGGTCTTTTGTAAGGTAAACAAAGAATCTTCACCGATGCAGATCCGACCCCAGCGGCCGCGCATTGCTTGCGTCAGTCTTCCTTCGTCGGAGCTTTCTGCAGAGTTATGTCGGGAATAGAGCATAACATGGATCTCGCTCGATACGACGTGACGCAGCTCTTCCCACAGATCCGCCTTCAGTCTCTCCAAAACGGATATGTCGCCACCCATAACTGGGGACACCAGCAGCACTTCAAGTTTTTGCTAGCGGCGATGACTACATTCCCGGCATCCGCCAACTACTAGTACAATGCATGCAATGACAACTCAAAGTCTGTCGTGTAACCAAAAAGGGTTGAAATGGAATGCGCAGGCTGGATGGTGTTCTGTATTTGTTGTATATTCTCAATTTTCATCGCCGCACCCTGACCAGTCGGCGTCGGCGATTCAGCCCGATAGTACCCATTCCCAGGAATCTATAGAGTCCGCGGCAGAGTCGGCCGGCAGATGTGTCTCCGCATCGACGTCAGTGTCGAACGTCGGGCTGACAGAGACAAGAACTACCTCCCGCCGATAAGATTGAGATCGACGGACTCGGATTTGTCACGGTAGTGGTCGCTAATGAAGGGGATCTTCACATATGACGCAACTCGTAGGGGCTGGGTCATCCACGACTCCGCTAGCGATGTCCACCGGACGAGCATGCGTTGCAGAGGTGGCAGATCGAGAAAAAAATGGTCCAGGTGGACGAATGAAGGTTGTGTTAGCATACAGTACTTTCTACATGGCGGGACCGCGAGCAATGGCGCGGAACCACTTGCCAGTGAAGGCCTGGGGAGAAGGGTATCACGGAGAAACTTCAAAGGCTTACCGTTTGCCATCTGATGATTCTGATCTGTATGCTCTTTCCGCAGGGATGTACCAAGGGCCCAAGGCTACGAGTAGCTGAGATCGACCACCAGATATTACGGTAGAGTCGTCAGTTCGATACGTTGCCAGTGTTCCTACAGCTAAAGATTCCCAATCACGACAAGAGGGCCGAGGCGAATGATTACCGTAACATTGACTCCGAGCTGGACTCGGACTCAGAGGACTCCTCGCAATGCATTCATGTCTATCCTACAGATCATGTCATCACGTTCACTCGAGAGGGATGCCAAGATTACGGATGTGATGTATCGTAGCCAAGCAAAAAATATCATTGAGGATCCCTCATTTTCTTGCTCATTTGCTCGGTCAGCACCGCGCCAATTTGGTGGACCAGCCATGTCGCCTGTACGAGTTCCGACAAGGGTATCTGAGAGGTACCGTTCGCAAGGGAGGAATACACGTCCTGCGAGGCGCCCAGTCTGGACGTAGTAGGCTGGGCCGTTTGCAAAGCTGCAGGGCTCTCGCTTCGCGCCTTGGCCTTTGCTGGACTGGGTTCAGAAAGAAGATCTACGCGCTTCATTAAGCAAGGTGAGTCGTACGACAGGTCACATCTGGCGTACCCTGCGGTTCAGAAGCGGGCGGAGAACGGGTCAGCGCATGGGCGAGAGATCGGTCCACGTCGGCCTCTGAAAACAGCGTGAGGTCAACGCACGTCGAACGTATCGCAAGGGAATCGCGCTTGCCTGACGACGTCCCGTCCACGCAGCCGTTTTCCCAGTCAAGCTCGTCTTCGTCCGAACGCATCGGCTGAGGGATAGCGGCCTGCAGTGCCCGCTTGCTCCGTGCGCGACGCGACGCGGCAGCAGCAGGCACGATCGGGTCTCGTCCAGTACGGACGACACGCTTACTCGTTCCTACCGCCTTCCGACATGAGATCGCTCGGAAAGTAGGTACCACTACGCCATCGAACACCTTTCTTTTCTTTAGCGGCACAGAACTCATCCGTGGGACGTCCATAGGCGTCACGTCGTGTGCGGCAGGCTCCGATTCAAGCTGACGCACGGACCGAAGCACGTTCCGCGAGGTTCGACTTTGCTTCTGAGGTGCATCAACTGCGAGAAGACGAATCATTAACCTCATCTTTAATCCACTGCCATGTAATTACCACCTTCTGCAAACTTCCGTTTCTGGTTTAAAGTGACTGAATGGACATCTTCAGGTGATCGAAACCTTGGCATAGAAGAAAAGAGCATCCGAGGACTGCTCAGGAGCCCTTCCGAGTCATCCAGAGAGGACGCATCCATTCTACTGCCGTATTCCTGGAGCTGGCGCAGGATAGTGGGCTGAGGCATTTCCTCTTCAAGAAAGGGTAAGAGAAAAGTGGTGTCCTCATGGCCCGCATACATGCGCTGCAAGTCGGGCAGTATAATCTCCGTTCCTATTCAAGCTTCAGTGTCTTTCGACGTCGTCGATGCACAATATCGACATTACCTCCGTCTTGTTGATGATGTGCGATCAGAGACTGCACTTGAGAGTCAGCGCTCTTCGAAACAAGAAACCATCGGTATCTGCGTTGAGACTTGCAAAGGAATAATCTTACTATACTCTGCGACTCGGTCACCACTGGCAGTCCATCCGCAAGATCGCCTCCGTACTAGTAGGCGTCCACAAAACAGGACAAACAGGACCTGATCTTTGACGGAAGGTTGCTGCAAAATTAACTCTGGCCATGATAGGTTGCCCGCCAGAATCTTTTGAAAGCGAACGGCGCTATGGCTGGGGTCGGAATACGAGAGAAGGCAGATGCAAGAAAGTTTTCTGTTGCCCGGAGGGTCTCGATCGACAAGGGGAGAGCTTCGAGAGCCTTGAGGGCTTCACAATACGGGGAGACAGCCTTGGGACGAAACTCAGTGTGTTACAGGGTCGAGCAGAGAGACTATACCACAGAATTAAACTGGTCGTCCGACATGACCTCACTATGATCTTCGATCCAAAGACAAGTGCTGCCACCAAGGATCTGAAGTATGTGCATCACGTTGCCCGAGGATGAAGCTACCACTTGGCGGATAACCTTGAGAAGCTGAAGCGAGTATGTCAACACGTCCTGAGAGTGGCATGCCCGGCCATATGAGAGGGTCAGACAGACGTCAACCACAGACAGAAGCTTGTCAGTCGGGGAACTGCCGTGTTCATGAGCGGAGATCAAGAGAAAACCGAGTACCGCTGTGATAGAGTCCCTTTCGAATATCTGTAAGCAACACAACACAGATCAATACCATTCTTCAACCGCTTTAGTTCGTAAATACTGCGAGACGTGTCCAGCCACCACTGGCACATCAGGATCGCCTGTTCTGGTGATAGCACTCCGAAGTAACGACTCCCATGCTTCCAACTCGGGCATGGATAGGGTCCAGTTACTACTTCATATCAGCACGAAGCCCTTTGACATGGAAAGAGGATGTACCATATTGGGATAGCGAGAAACTTGACAAGTTCCTTCCAGTCAAGACTGACCTCCGAAGAAGACAATGATGTCGCAAGGACTCCCCAGAGTTCACGCTGGGTGCGAATGACCAACATTGTGGTGTCATGTACATCGTGTAAAAATGACGACGGAGCCGTCGTCATGAGATTTGCGCAGAGTCTGCCCCATAATGTCCGGATACCAGGATCGAGAACATGGAAGGCATACTTCAGAATGGAAGTAAGAATGAGCTCAGCGGCCTCGGCGAGATTATGGGTAGCGAATGCCCTTCGCGTTGCAGACCACAATTGATCAACGAATGTGAGACAGCATAGTTCATCATGGACGCTCCAAGATCCCCAATCCGGATGGCTGTCTCCTGAAACCACCGACGGTAAAAACTGGATAATTATCGTGGCTGTGGATGTCAACATTTCTGCTGCTCCAGCTGTGTGCTGTCCGCGCTCGAACTGATGCGAACATAGTAGCAAGACGGATAGCCACACGTCAACGAGACCCAACTTGAGTAAGGTGCAAGTACTCAATATACGAACCCTCAAGGCAGTAAGCTGACTTACACTCGAGTCTTTCATGTCAGCTTGGCTATGTTCCATAGTGCTGGCCGCAGGCCCCCTGCAGAGCTCGTTGACATCCTTCATTTGCGTTGTGAGAGAGTTGGAGGCGCGAGTACCAACTTGAACGTATGTATCGTACAGATGTCCGTAGACCTTGCCACGCGGCACGTCCTCACTCTAGCCACAGGAGACTTCCTCCGCCGTCTTGACTGCGTGAGCCGCCGAATCGCCAGCTGGTATTCTTGAGGCAACATATCGTATGATGAGAGCGACGGACAGGCCATCCTGTGTCAACGACGTACCTAACAGTCCCCTGGTACCACCATGACCGCCTG
>JBBPSU010000044.1:16410-26931 GCA_038093755.1 Tylopilus microsporus | reverse complement strand
TGAACGGGTGTAGTTAAAAGTGTACGGACCTGTGCGCTCGCGGTAGAGGCAAAGCGAGCCCGCTGCCAGCGAATGAGAGGGATGTTAGGGATCCACGCCAGAGGACACGCACCGACTGGAGAGGGCGTTTAAAAGACGCACGGAGCGCACTCTGGCCCTTGAGGACCTGGGGCAGCCTCGACAACATTTTGAGTAGCAAAAAAGAGTGACAGCGTGACAAGCGAACTAAACGGACGGAAGGAACCGGAGGCCAAACAGAGTTCATCGAATCCGAAGCGTAGATAATTTACATCGTCCATAGTCAAAGAAACTAGTTCGTCATACACTATAAGTCCTGGAATACGTATTCCTCGTCTCCGTGGTATGAATCGTCAAAGAAATACCATCAAACTAACCACAAAGGCGCCTAGATTAGACAATCACAAAGTGCCTCTGTTAAACGTCGTCGTCAGCCACCCGCAATTTCAGTGCAAAGCAGAGCATAGACCTTCAAGACAGCAGCAGAGACACGCCCCCGCTAGACAGGCGAGGCAGCCCTCACCACCACCAACGCCTCCCCTCGGCGGGGGTTGTTGTCTGCAAGAACATCAGTCAGACGAACTCGCGACGCGGCGTATACATACGCGTAGACGGCCTGTGGGGGAGGCTGGGGCTGATATCCTGGCCCTCCGTACATGGGCTGACCATAGCCTGGGTATGACTGTGGTGGTTGCTGAGGATAGTATCCCCCCTGAGGCGGCGGCCCTGGGAACCTTGTGAGTGAGAAGAGCCGGTGATCGCTGATTATAGCTGAATGACACACCAGTGGGAGGGTAGTATTGCGGTTGTTGTCCGTTATAGTACTCTCTGCTGGCCATGGTGAAGGTGATGGTGATGGAGAGAAGAGACTGCGACGTGCCCGTCGTTGGCCCTAAAATGTCACATTGGAACCGCATATTTCCCACGATCAATTAAACGTGCAGTCGTGCTGCGGGCCGGGCAGGGAATATTCGAACATTCAGTTCGAACATGGACCACCGCCTCGAGGCGACAACGTGCCGTGTTAGCTCTTTTCCGTCTGCACAGCTGCCAGACCCACATGCATTGCGTCATTACGCTGTGCACAGGTTATTGGCATGCGGTGTCGGCTTCCATGAAACATGGCCTGCGCACTTTCCCAGGCATGTCAATCTCCGTGTCCGGCTGCACATCCATGCCGCGCCTTCCTCCTCCAAGGTGAAATTCGCTCACCTTCACCGAAACGTGTGCAATTACGATCAGATGATGCTCGCTGTCAAATAGAAACAGATGTCTTGTTTGCCAGAATCACAATAGAGTCAGCGTAGAAGATCGAAGGTTATGTATATGAAACTGTAGCACCTCCATCAAAAGATTTTGGGTATTCGAAAGAAGGGGGGAAAGCGAGTCAGCCTATCTGTCGGCGCGATCTACCATCTCTAGGGACTGTTGGGCGTAAAGGCATACATTCGTGCACCTTGTCGCAGGAAACATTGCGTTAACCGTGTCGTAGCTGCCCGCATAGCATGCCGTCAGGCGGATCCAATCAGTAACAGCAGGCTAGTCTCAAATCAGCTTGATGATTCTCACCCGGTGCAACGTAATTTTCATGGGTAAGAACATCAAATGCCCGTGTCGAAGCCTGCGCGAGCACTGTTCCTTGCGATGCGATACTCATAACTCCAGAAGCATCCATCCTGAAACCCGTATCCAGTGTTTAGCTCACGAAACACCTCCCACGCTCTCGCGCATACTCACTGTGATATTCGCAGCAACGAGATCCCCAGTTGGAAGCGACCACGCCAGCGAATACTTACGTCGGAAAACACAAAATAAAGTCCTAGGCGACCTTGCAGGTTCCGCAATTTGTGCGGTGAAGACACCAGGTTACCATACAGCAGGCGCCGCGGAGGCGCCCCACCAGTTGGCGATGTCCCCATGTCCAGCGGTCGCGTGCCGTCGTCTGAAAACAACGATAGATGTGCAACCAGGAACGGAAGTTCCATCTCACTGTCAGAAAAAAAATGATACATATCTCCAGGATCTCTGCTACCCTGGGGGTTGACCAACACTTACGGGATGGTTTCATAGCCAAAGCGATCCAGAACGATGAGTTGCACTATGATTGGAGGCGCCAACGGTAGACGTGACAAGGTGGCAGATCCGAATTCGGCCGTTCGTTGAGGGTGTTGCACGATCTCAAGACGGTAGGATCTTGTGTTGGGCACGCGTGAGTCATTATGGTACCTCTCGACACAACGGTTGAGATACCTGGTTTGACTCTCGTGCAGAAACGAGGAATAGCCGACACGCGGTTGGCTCAATGGTAATTGGTTTTGATGAGGGCTGGATCGGTCGGCGGTGGGCACTTGCATCCAAGTACCACCCTGGCCGTCAGCGGATGACTCGGATTGTGGCGGTATACTCCAGGCGGAAGGCGGTGATTGTGTTCGGGAGTGATCGGCACTGGTGCTGGACTGGGGCGAGGCAGAGGGACTGGGGCATGACGTATCGTGAAGCAGTTTCTTGTGGCTTCTACGTGCCATGTACAATCGCTCAACGAGAGAAATGATACGGAAAGTAGACGAGACTCACGATGGTATGTAGTCGATGGGCGTGATGGGCGTGATTGGACGCATATGCTGGAGCACAGTCTACGTTGTCAGTGCCATTCCGGTGGTAGGAACGGCGCTTACCGAGTGGTCTCCCTCGCTGCTATGGGACAGGGATTCGTGGTGCCGGTGATGGCTATGAGTAGGAAGCATTGCGCAGTCATGAGAAGATACTAAACCATTCTGAGAGAATGCCTTGTCCCATGTGGAATCCCTTGACCGTATCACACAGTCTGGGGAAGGAGCGTGCATAGGCTACAAAAAAGGAACGGCCTAGACGGGAGGCAAGGAAATGGGGCTATGTGCGACCTGGAGGAGGAAGTTACAATGGCACTGGGTAAGAAACTTGGCATTTATGAGCCGTGTGTACTAGATGATGTATGCACCGATTTCCAGGCGCGGAGCTCGGATTCAAAGGAAGACACACCAGGGGTGTCAGAACCATCTGACAGATCTACCGAAGACCGATATGGCTGGCAGGTCAATTCGGGCCATATACGACAACTTCTTTCAATAGTGTCGTATATCCGCAATGATGCTCTTGTTTTGCTCGAAATCTCATTGGGACGCTTACCGTCAAAGGTAACGGTTTCGAGAAGCCTACGCAAGGATATTATAGAGGTATATCATAATACAGGGAGTCAATCATACGCTCTTCTTCGCGTAGCTCCAAATACCCGCCAATCCCGAGATTAATGTAGCAGCAACAATGGCAGGTCTGACTCCAGCTAATAAACAGCCATAAGCAAGACGTAAAACGACCGCGGAATCCGACGATACCTGTGGACTTGTACAACGCGCCCGTCAGTGCGCCAGCTGCCATGCTGCCGGCTGTGTCATGTTTGCCACGAAACGAGTCTATTGAAGAGTTGATCCCGTTGTAAACAAGCGCTGTGAATCATGATCAGTCAGCACCGGGTAGCACACGTTGCCGACGGGAAATGTCAACGCACCAAGTACGCCAGCCGAGTTACCTATGAACGTACCCCTTCTTGTGATGGAGTTGAGGATGCTGTTGATCCGAAGGCGTGCATTTGACATGGCCAGTGGCCGTCGGGCGCCCTCATTCAAACCCCATATACCACCTACGGCGAGGCCTTGCGGAAACATGTATGAGCATGTGACAGGTCGAAAACAATAAGAATGGCCCAAGTTGGTGATGTGGCGACATCGAGATAAGGTGAGAAGAAGGAGCCGTGGAGAAAGCACACGAGTTAAACGTACAAAACGCGTGCAGGACTCGTGTCTATGAGCCGATAGAGGGGATACTTACCACTGAGGTACATAGTGCCTGTTCCGTAGCACAAATCGTCACTCCAACCCCGAGAAGGAATGGCAGTTCCGGCTCCTGGTACATCGCTAAGCTTGTCGTCATCTAGTACGAGATAGTCTAATTGGTCGCCGAGCTGGGCGAGAGGATGTAGTCTGGTGGGGTCATATGCACCCAAAAGGAGGTCGCTTGCGGTCACTGGGGCGTCGACCGAAGGATCATCGCGGGAAAACTGGGGAGCCACAGGATCTTGAGAACTCGAAGGTACCTTTTGGGAGTCTTTAGTGGCCATGGAAGCGCAGAACAAAGATGTGTTGGTCGCTGGTGAGAGCAGCGAGCGGAGCAAGACTTGAAATTTTGGAAGAGCGCGAGACCCAGATAAACGTGGGAACCTATTTCCATAAAAGTAACTGTTAAGCTGAACTTGCCAACTTCCCAAGTTGGGCGGAGACAATTAGCATGCGTCTGCACACCGCTACACGCGTCGCGCGTGTGCTCGCAACGCCTTCAGTACCGCAGCCGCGGCACAGATCTCTGTACAGCCGGGCAATCCATTTATGCCCACTTGCCAGGGTGACCGCTCGCGTCGCGTCGCGCCGTCGCAGCTCCGTTCCGTGCGGGTCATACTACATCAGTTCCCCCAGACGTGAGTTTTGCCTGTCACGGTCTGTGTAAGAGTCGGGTAGATGATAATTCTCCTTCAAGGCTGGGCCACTTCCACGACACCGCATTCCACCGCCTCCGACCCCGCGGAACTCGAGGCAATCCAATGCCTTGAAGAAGGCACACAAAAGCTCGAAGAAGGAGATGTCCAAGGCGCCAAGGAGCTCTACAAACGCAGCGTAGAGATTAAACGAAATGCCAGCTCCCTCTTCAACCTCGGCGTTACGCACTATCACCTGAGTATGCCTGATCCTAATTTTCGCGGTTCCAAAACACATGTCAGACGCGATTCCGTCTAGAGGAATTTGATGAGGCCATTTCAGCCTGGAAAGAATCGATCGCGTTACAGCCCACGAGCGCTGATGCACACACGAGTACGTGTCTCTTTTCCGGCTCGTTCCACTAGTGACACGAACTTATCCCAAAAGACCTCGCCAGCGCATACATAATTTCACCTGTCTCACGACCTGACCTGGCGCTTCATCATTTACAGCACGTAACCCATCACGACTACCATATATGACCACTGATTATTGTTTTCCAGCATAGCGGCTTCACTCTCACCGGAAGACCCTGAAATTGCTTTCAATCTCGCCGCCGTTCTGGAAGCTAGTGCGTGATCAAAACGACATCTTATTGTTCCCAAAATTATCTGACCCAATACGGACAGCTAACCAACTCGAGGAGGCTTTGAAATATTACAAACATTCTCAGGAAAACGGTGTCGATCGCGCTGCCATGCATGTCCGGAACGTTTGTCATTTTCATCTAGATCCGCGGTGACATGTTGATCACAATCGCTGATTTCTAGGTCAGCGCAAAGATTTTAGGAAAGCAGATGCAAGCTGCCGAAACGAAAGATAAGTAAAAAAAAAAAAGACGACTGCCGAGGGCGCCGCACGGCAACTCTGGCACGTCGCCAACTTCAGCCGGGTTACCGCAGGGTCTGTCATACTAGTACCGCTAGTCGCGCACGCATATGTGCAACACGATAATAAATAAAATTGACCCACCTGGTAAAACGACATGTGACCTTCGCTATCCTGTACCGCGATAATCTGTGCATCTGATCCTTTCAATCTCCTAGCCCCCATTTACCGAGGCGTTATTTCCTGACACGCATTGGACGGACAATAAGGCATATTTCGAGCTGTACGTGACGGTACATCACATCAGGGCGACCCGATTTAGGTACTATTATGACGTTCCTCTGCCGAGCTCCTGCCCTTTGAACCTTCCATTGTAGGCACACTTGCTCCTGTTGCTGATCGCTGCTGAGTTAATTTCTCCCGATTTGCGACCGCACCAGAGCTGGGACGTCTCCAGTTGGATCCTTTAGAACTTCCGGCCCTGCTGGCGAACCGAGCAGAACCATACAAAGTCCCTCGTGGGGGCGAGAAACCCTGAGGGCCATCACCGCCCCGGTAGCCACGTGCTCGATTAGTACGCGAGTGGCTCCCGGCGCGTCCAAAGTAGGACTCAATGCAACGCTGTGTGGCAATTGCACCGGCATTCCGTGAGGATGCCTTTAGACGGCCCAGGATCGATGACATGTCGTCTCGCGAGTACTCGGGACGTGGGTAGTCTGCCGGACGGAGATAGATGATATGATCATAATCTTCGTCTGGTGATGGCAGCTGAAAGTCCGAGGCGAATTTCTCTAGAACGGCCATCCCATGTTGGGCGTTCCTGATTGTGGGGTGCGAAGTACCTATTGATGGTGAGATAACCCCAACGGTCTGTGAGTGATGCTGTGGAGAGAAAAAAATAATTTAGACACGTACGCCGTTCGAGACGGGAAGCACAGACCTGCGCGAATGGGAAGGAGAGTGAGTCAATTTCATCTCGTCGTGTTTGGGCCGGTGGGCTCCGTTCTCACATGATAAGGGGTATCAAAGACAATAATGCTGATAGAAGTTTTCGGAAACGCGCGGGCGATCGCGGACCAATAGCCGCGTTGTCTTGAGAGCGTCAGTAGTCTGCATGGCAAGCTTGTTTGAGTCTGACAGACTTACGTGGCATTGAAATTGGTCCGGTCGATACAGGGCGAGCGGCCCTCGGACAGTGTGTGGTGCGCAAGCTCCTCGACCATCTGCCTGTTACCCAGATCATCTTGGTTGCAGCGGCGGAACGTTGGAAAATGACGCTCAAGAGCCTCTGCGAAGGTAGACTAGTGAATACAGCGTCAGATCATCATCAACGACCGCTGCGAGTAAACCATGCGATGGGGTACTACCACTACCGTACCTTGCCAGATGCAATCAGTCCTACTAAGATCAGCATAGTTTGTTCGTGTTGGAAAGGATCGGGAGGGGCTGCTGAGCTGAGTAGCCCCGCTCCACTGTCGTTCTCTTTGGAAGCAGACATGGTGGTTTGATCGAGGCTGGCTGGCACACATTGCTAATGTAATGTCGCTGACAATGCACCGGATCTGCCGCAACTCCCGGGCCACTCACGGCCCACGGTGTGCGTGATGGTAATACACACGCAATCCGAATGCAATCACGCCCCACAACGCGTGTTTTCCATGCTGCTGCTACACAAAATCAAATCATACTTCTTGGCCCACGATACCGGGCGGACCAAACAGAAATCGCACGGTACCCTCATTCTTTCCGAGTAGAGCAACACCCTCTCCATTGTACAACGCACTAGGGTCAGACCCTGCAAGCGGTTTTTGTGGTCGTGGCGGATATTCATGTTGTCGCATTGCAATCTTCAAATGAATCAATTGATCGGCTTTGTAAGGAATTGGTACCGGTTGAGGAGGACCAGTGGAAGAATAATGCTGATTTCGCGGGGATGGGTGTGGGGACGGCGAGGAGGGTGTTCTAGGTGACGTATTCGCGGATGTATTCTGCGCGGCCTGGATGAGGAGATCGACAATAAGGTGTGCAATCTCTGGGGGCATAATTCGACCTATCAGTCAATCGCACTAGGGGTAATACGAGAGACGGGACACTGACCTTGCAAATCTTCTGCCTCCACCATATATGTTTGTTCCCAGTCCGCTTTCTCCTTCAGAAGACTGACTATATGTCGGGCGGAATCATCGACCGGGTTAGACGGCGGCGGGGTCTCCAGTATCAAGAGCAGGGCGGCGGTGTATAAGCAGCCCAGAGCAACCGTATTTGGCGGGTACATGATGGGGACGAGAGTTCGGTAACTACACAGAGCTTGCTGAGAGCTTGCAGCCAACTGAAGTAGAAGCCGGTACATACCAATCAGTCGTGAGGCGCCATGCAAATTTGATGAGCATCTTGGATGCTAAAAAGCACAATCAATAAATTCGAAAAAGTGAAGACTAGGGTTTAATTACCTCCCAATTTCCGGCCCAATTTGAAAACGTAGGGGAAAGGCATTTTGGAAGTAAAGTTGAAACAGATCGTTTCCAGTATCAAGCGTTCCACGGCAAGCAACCGCTGTCGATCGTGTTCAACTGTCTGAATGACCTCAATGCGGTTCCTTGGCAGAGTAATCTCAGACTAACCATGGGATCCATGTCCACTTCACCGCCCAGCGTCTTCGATTTTGCTGCCAACTCTGGGAATCGAACGGCGTATGAAACCATGAGAATCTCGCGCGGCTTTTTCAACGTGTCATGCATCTTTGTCGATACGTACAACGCAGCGAGCGTTGCATCCTGTCTCTTGGTGAGCACAGAATGGCAACAATACCCGAGACACGCGTACATGGTAATTGAAATCCTTCCTTGGAAAGAATAAATGAAAGCGGTGATACAGATTTTGGGCAGTGGCTATCGTCCTCCGAGGACTGCGATCGGCGGTCAGGAAAACATGCGAGGCAAGAGCTGAAACTACTCACAAGCCAATTTTTGCGCCTACCACCTCCAAGAAACCGCACGCTTGTTGCCTTACCTTCTCTTCCTGTGTAGCAGAAAGCTTGCCACGCTGTTTTTCAGAAAGGTATTCGACCTCGAGGACAGTAAAATAAGGGTGGTGATATTTGGAGGACGATGCTGGCAACTGGGACGGTGGCAGCCCTTGTTGTTCCATTGTGATGAAGGTATGGGCCTGAGTTGTACTAGCATGAGTTCATTCCACGTGACCACGGAACGTATTTGCCGTCGCTCAAGCGCTCACTCCACTCATTCTAACGAGATAAGTATATATCTAGTATTAGGAAGTTCTATCTATCCTCCATAACAGGTATATTAACAAATAGCCCAACCAAAGCCCATCTAGAATCGTCGATCAGGGAGCCACGGTATCAACATGCGGGAACAGTCAATGGGATCTTGACGGTGGTCTAAGCTAGATGGTCAAACCCTGAAATGCAGGCGGGAATATTTGTGCTCACGGCGAGACCCTATATCGAGCACCACGTATAAATGATCGAATCAAAATATGCAGAACGGATACGTACAGAAAGACTCGTTTCTTTGTACTTGACACTCATGTCGGAGGCGGTGAGTCGCATGGCCTCGATTGCCTCGTCGAGTGTAACCCGGTATACACCGTGACTGGCCATGGAGAGTTGGGCAGCGGTGACCGCTTTCACGGCTGCGAAGATGCAACTGTGAACACATTCAGAGGTTATAGAATCAACTATTCAAACCTCCTAGGCTATTACGTTCCTAGACCAGAGTGCGTCAGAGTCAATCAAATACAATACTCGCATACACACAATACAAGGGACCTGCACAAGCCCGTCGATTGGATCGCAAGTTAGGCCGAGGTTGTGCTCTGCCGCATCAATCATAAAGATGCCACATGGAAACGGAGACACCATACCGATACCGATCTCTGCAGCCTACACGAACCTTAGTCAAATGTGACCTACGCACAAATTCCACAGCCTACCTGTAGCACCGTCTCGGGAGAAGCACCCATGCACGCTGCGAAGCCCGCGCTCGCCATGGAACAAGCCACTATGTTCATATATGCGAGCACGCGCTGGACATCGCTAAACTACGACATACCTCCGACTTCTGCTTGACAGCCACCCTCGGCGGCGGAAATAGTGCTTCCGCGCTTGAATAACATCCCAATGGCCTGAGAATGCGATTTCATTAGGCATAGATTGTAGTTTGGACCGGGAGTAAACGGACTGCTGCAGTCAACAAGAAAGTCTTCACAGATTTCTCTGGGTCATCACTGACGAATTCGATTATGTATTTTAGCACAGCGGGAATAACTCCAGCTGCGCCATTGGTGGGGGAGGTGACAATGCGCCCGCCAGAAGCGTTCACTTCATTGACTGCAATAGCATAGCAGGAAAGGAAGTCGACAGCTGGTATCGTTGTCTTGCGCTGATATCTCGAACAATCAGTCGCATTGACAGTCAAATAGAAAATGAGACCAACTGGCGGCATAGGGAGAACAGCGTGATCAAATGAGCCAGTTACATGCGGGGCACGAGTTCGTACGTTTGGGGATGCGATTGGTGCTTGCTCTTCTGGTTCGGGAGACGTACCGGTCTCCGTACTTCCAGGAGCATCTATTGCACTTGGAGAAGAACCAGGACCAATGAGTTGTACTGTAGATATCCCGATCCCAGGGTAAAATCTTTGTTTTCCACTTTGAAACAGCAAATGCTGCATAAGGTAATCCAACTCACCCTCGCATGAGACGCCTGTAAAGCATTGGAGCGCGTCTCTGTAAATGCAGCCTCCCGGGTAATGTCTTTTCGGTGGCCGTCACTCCGGTGCGAATACAATCATCCATGACACTCCAAATACGCATCAGCTGGCAGAGAAGTTATTGACATTCAATCGAACTTGCGATGATGTCGCTGACCAATCTACCTTGTCATGTATCTCCTGCTCGGAGAGCCCAAAGTAACGTTCGTTGTCGTGCACGATTTGAGCAATAGTGAGCTAGTGCAAGGACCAGGTTGACTGCGTCCACGATGCCGAACCGAAGGAACTCACGTTGTGCCTTTTCGTTAGCGCAAGAAGACTGTCTCCTGATTCAAAAGGGTACGGCGGGTGCCCTGGATCGCTGGGTTCCGATTGGG
>JBBPSU010000044.1:0-16310 GCA_038093755.1 Tylopilus microsporus | reverse complement strand
CAGGTTGACTGCGTCCACGATGCCGAACCGAAGGAACTCACGTTGTGCCTTTTCGTTAGCGCAAGAAGACTGTCTCCTGATTCAAAAGGGTACGGCGGGTGCCCTGGATCGCTGGGTTCCGATTGGGCAGGAATAGGATCGTCCTTCTCTGCATTATGGGTCTGATGTAAACGAGCACCGTGTACGGCGCGCTTGTCGACACCCTTATAGAACAAGTTTTCATCCACTGATGCCCTCTTAGCGAAACCAAGATGTGAAAGGCAAACTACGAACCCTTGGTCTTTTCGTTGACGACGAAGCCACCGCCGACACTGGGAGGTGGTGGACATGTCAACGACAACGGAGGAGAGCATGGGAGGTATTACCTGAAATACTCATTTGTGGCCAAAAGATCGCCGTCTTGGCCAAAACAGGAGAAACGCATGCCGTTAGGGTGTGTTTTGAGGACCCGATCCCAACGCCAGAGCATATCTCGGTCCATGTCGAAGTGGATAGGTCGTTTTCCGGAAAGATGCAGGCATTTGTTGAGGAGGATAGCCTCGTAGCGTGAAGGAATGGTACCGCAGTCGATGGTCTCTGGATCAGAACCTTCGAGACCGAGCAAGATTGCTTGGGGAGTATGGTGTCTATAGCGAGGAGTGAACAAAGCATGACATTTTTGAGTTGTACCACGTGCCCTTTACCTGGGAGGACGGATGTGAGTGGGTGATGGAAATGAGAGAAGGAAAGCTAACCGGTCGCGGCAAGAGAACCATAACTAAGGATGGGTTAAGATAGTATACGGCAGAAGCATGTAACGCATGATACTCACAGGTCTATTTTGATAGACTTGACCTGAAGTGGGTGTCAAAGTGAGTTATGAATGACAGGGCGAGTTTGACAATGACATGCCTGGTCGAGCAAACCTAACTCTTTCAGATCCGCGATGAAAATTCCTCCGGCGCGCATGGGCCCGACTGTGTGTGAGCTACTCGGGCCGACTTGGAGTTGCTTAGTGGAGGACGGAAGTGTTGTAGCAGTACCTACCGCCGATGCTGAAGAGATCGAATGTTGAAATGACAGCATGACCTGGCTTGACCGAGTTGGACGGCTCCAAATCCTTGGCCTGGTTCAGGGAATAGACGACTGGGGAACGAGACATCAAACGAAGGGTGTTGCCACGACATCTTGCAGCGCTGGCTGTCAGCGCGAGCGACGTGCGAAGCCCTGTGGACGAGAGCATGACGGTAGCTTGAATAATAAAGTTGGCCGGCGAGAGTGCCTGGGACACTCGCTCGTCTCCCCTCCCCTACCATGAGCTCTCCCCCAACCTCCTCCTTTGACACCGCGCATGTTCGCGAGCGCCACTCGTCTTCCACATCGTCCTCTTCCCGTCCACCCGCCCCCGCTTCCCTGCCGCCTTCCTCCTCCACTACCCCTACAACCCATCCGATCACCCTCGACGCTCTCCTCGCCCAACATGCAAACGCACCAAACCCTCTCCTTGCTGCCCTCGACCAGGCAGTTTCCGAGCGAAACATATTCTCCACACAAAACACTCAGCTGTGGAAGCTGATCGAGAAGCAGCGCAGTGGCTACAATCACCTCCTCAAGGAGCTCGAACGCATACGCTCCGAACGCGATGCTTACAAGGCTCGTCTTCAAGCTGCTGGTCTCAGCATAGAGCTCGTCAAGAAGGACAAGGAAAAGCCAAAGTCGTTGAAACCCTCTGCATCGGCTGCTCCGGAAAATGGTTCCCTCGATCCTCGCGCCGCTGTCGTTCGACAAACCTCCGATCCTTCAGGTCTGCTCTCTTTCTCGCCTTCGATCTTGTGCTCAAAATCCATATTCAGCTTCGCCCAATGACGATCGTCCTGCCACACCCCCTCAATCACAGGACCTAAATACCCGCGATCATCGGGCACCTCAGCCCTCAAATATATCTATGCCACCTGTTATCGCGCCCCCTAGATCAGCATCTCTACCGCAAGCCAACTCTAGCGCCCCCTCATCCCCTTCTTTGCTCTCATATCGTGCAAACGAAGCGGAGCTAGCATACACTCGCGCACCCAACTCGGTCGCCAACGTCTCAGTGGCTTCGTTGTCACACGGCCAATCCTCCCAACCGAGTACCGTTCCATCAGGCCTGCCCATTGATGCCAATGGAGTTTCGACTTCTCACTTTCAAATTCCTCCAACCCCCCATACGCCCAACGCTGTGGTGAAGCCACAACCACCTTCGGTCTACCCGGCTCCCACCCCCGCTGCGCACGGTACCCACCCTGCCTCACTTACCCCTCATGCTACTTCCATCCTTAGCTCCACCATGCTCAGTCCAATTCCCGAAAACTCCAAGTCTGTAAACCGATACTCGAACGTTTCTCTGCCGGACGAGGCCAAACGCTATATTGCCAGCATGGGTGATAGTCCAGAGTTGACAGAGACTTTTGAAACATCCGGATCAACTCAGGGACAAGCTGATCAGAGCGCTGACACTGGCCAGGCTATCGGCGGTGGAGAGGAGGCCGAATTTCTAGACATGGACGAGGAGGAGGAAGGCGCCGAGGAAACTGAGCGGCAGCAACAGCCCTCGCCAGCCATTAATAGACACGGCAAATCTATCCATAACGATGATTTTGCTATCCCGCCTTCACACGGTCCCACTCATCGCACAACTCACACCCAGGGCGTCCCATCGCAACCCATGTCAAACTCAGGTTCCAAGAAACTTGCAGCCCCAGAAGCAGTTGTGGCATCGCAGACCCGTTGGCAGTCCCAATCTGATATGTCTATGTTGTCACAATCTCAGACGTCTTTGGAATCTTCGCCCTTGACGCCTCAACCGGACTCCCCCTTCCCGGAATCCTATCTTTCCCCCGTAACATCTACCCATGCCGCCTCAAGCAATGGGCCCAATCCGACTTTTCGTGCACTCCCTCTTATTGCCGATGACCTCAAGACCACTCGTGTCTCTGTTTCGCATTCGTCTATCCGGCCGAATGATCGAGGCAAGGAAGTGTTGTCTTTCGAGATTGAAGTGGATCCTGGGAAAGGAAAGCAACCCTGGAAAGTTGAAAAACTATACTCCGACGTGTTGGGACTTGACCATCGTCTGAGAGCCATCGTTGGGAAGGGTGTCTCAAAGAAGATTGCAACCCTTCCGGAAGGTAAACTCTGGAGGGATCATGCGCCTGCAAAATCCGATCAGCGTAAAGTACGCAAGACTCAGCGTTTCAAGTCTCTGCCAAGTGCTGAATGTTTTCTTTTAGGCTGCTCTGGAGGTATATCTGCAGTCATTGATTGATCTTCCGGTCAGGAACAAGGACGAAGTAATCGCGTTCCTGACTTCAGACATCGTTCGTGATGCAAAGAAGCCAGTGATGCAAGCCGGACACAAAGAAGGCTACCTTACGAAACGAGGGAAAAACTTTGGCGGGTGGAAGACCCGGTACTTCGTCTTACAAGGTCCTGTCCTCGAATATTATGAAAGTGTGAGTATTTTTAACTTGAGTACTTTTTTTCTCCCATCTAATGCTGGAGCAGCGGGGTGGTGCACATCTTGGTTCCATCGCCATAGCAAACGCGCAAATAGGTCGCCAACAGCGAATCGCAGACAACGACGGCGAAAAAAATTATCGACACGCGTTTCTTATCATTGAAACAAGAAAGGGGCCCGGCGGCTCTAATCCACGGCATGTTTTATGCGCCGAGAGTGACTCCGAGCGAGATAGTTGGGTGGACATACTCGTTCGTTATGTGACGGGAACCTTCAACGATGATTCATTCTCCCCGCCCCTGGTTGGTCCCAGCCCCATCTCGGTTACCGTCCCCCAAACTCAAAGCCCTGGATCGGGACAATCCCGTTCAAGTATGAGCTCGAACCAAGATGCCGTGACTACACCAAATGGCAGGCGAATAATGAGAGTGTCGAAAGATGACATCTCGCGAACCACGGCAATACCCATCTCCCAACTTACACAAGACACCCATAATGCAAAGCTCTTCCAGCCGATGCCTCTCCCAGGCTCTACTTCGATCGACGAGTCGTATTCTTCCAGCCCAACCAAATCCATTCATACTGTGAATACTGACCGGGACCACGAAGAGCACCCGAGAAGACCTGTCAATCGCACAGAACCTCTGTTGTCCAGCTCCTTGCCTACTACCTCGCCGCTTGAGGTTGCCGGCCAGGGTTTAGTGGTGTTCAGATCAAGCTCGGAGTTGGGTCATTATGCAGACATTGACCGACGAGCGGCGTATCCCAAGCAAGAGCAGAATACGCCTGAACCTAGTCGATCTCGGGAACCCCGACGGGACAGGAAGTCATACCACCCTGGTTTGGCAGCTGTATCTGGTTCACCTATAGCAGCTACATTCTCTGATCGAGCTTCGTCACCTGATCTTGGTTCCCAACCTTCGCGCGCCGGTGATCCGAATGGGAAGGTAAAAATTTCGGGACCTTTGAACGGCGCCCCTATCCCAGCAGGTTACAAGTTCGGTGGCAAGGATGCACCCACGGAGGGGACTTCGTCGAGTGACAGGCGCGAGAAGGCCAAGTCAAGATCCTTCTGGAACTTTGGGAAGCCAGCCGACAGAGTTCCAATTTTTACCTCTCGAGCCGTGTTTGGAATACCGCTAGATGAGTCCCTGGAAGTCGCCGAGATCGCTCGTCTGCCAGCGGTTGTCTTTCGATGTATACAGTATCTTGAAGCAAAAAAGGCCGACCAAGAAGAGGGTATTTATCGCCTCAGTGGAAGCTCTGCCGTGATCAAGGGTCTGAAGGACAGATTCAACACTGGTATGTTGGATCTCCCAAGTTGGCAGTATGGTGGCTCATGATTTGTAAAGAGGGCGACATAGACCTTCTAGCTTCCGATGAATACTGGGACCCCCATGCGATTGCTGGCTTACTGAAAAGTTTCCTTCGAGAACTACCTGCTAGCATTTTAACGCGCGAGCTGCACATGAGATTCCTCTCGGTGATGGGTCCGTATCTTCCCTTGTGCAGTGGAATGTAGTTGACACCACTGCAGACTTTGTGGAGCCGCAGGAACGCATTCGCGAACTATCACGTCTCATCGCAACGCTGCCGATCGCCAACTACAGCTTACTTCGCGCGTTAACTGCACATCTAATCCTCATTGTACAAAACTCGAGTACCAACAAAATGACCATGCGGAACGTCGGCATCGTCTTCAGTCCTACTCTTGGCATACCTGCTGGTGTCTTCAGCTTGATGCTCGGAGAATTCAACCGGGTTTTCAACGTTGATGCAGCCGACGATCTCACTGACGAAGACAAGGACGGAGAGCTCAGTCGGCGAAATAGCCGACAGTACTCAGATGCTGCGGCGGACCAACTTCTCGGTTTGACTGGAAGAACCTTGCAAAGTTCGTCGTCACCTTCTTAGGATGCTGTGCTTACGACTCACACTGTCACTTTCTCAGCATCGACAGAAGAGACTCCCGACGAGGACAGTGACAGTTTTTTGACTCAGGACGAAAGCGGCAATGAGACGACAGAAAATGATCGCACAGTGGAATCCAGTCAGACGCGCTCCAGCAATCCGTCTCAGCATTCGGAACCCTCTACACCCTCTCGCGTTGAACTTTCCACCATACAACCTCAGTCGCAATCACATGCTGCGCTCGTCGCTGCTAGCCGGGGACTCAACATTGCCATCACTAAGAAAGGCAACCGACACAGCCGAATCTTGGGCCATTCGTCGTCGCCACGACCACCAATGGACGCCGTCCCTTCTCCGGTTTCTCCCATCTCTTCACCCTTGCATACTGCAAAACGAAGTTGAGCGAGATTGCATCCCTCTGACAGTGCACAATTGTTGTCTGTCATCATGAATATTCGCATCATCCATTGTGTTATATCTATACCCCCTTCTTTTTCGTACCCGTGACCTCTGGTGAACATACCCGTAGCTTGATAGTTGGCATGGACGTTCGGGGACGGGACATGTGAGAAATGTAATCATAGTCTGGATTTGCTGGCGAAATCGAGTGTGGTGCAAAAGCGGAGTGAATGACTCATCGTCGCTTTTCTGTGTTGCACGGATCACCGCAGCCTGAGGGAAGCCTGAGTATGTGCTCCTTAGCTACGCGACGAACAACAAGTTTTGAACGCACTGCGCTCCGCCTCTGAGATGGAGGTACAAGACCAAGATCAAGTCAAACAAATCCCATTCTCGTTGTAAGTTGATCTGGTGTAAACCCATCTGCGAGGTCGCTAGACAGCAAATCTAGCTTCGTTTCTCTGCTGCGAGAAATAGCCAACATACCAGCCAGAACGGCCTCGTCTCGAGCACACAAGCCCGGTACTTCTCCTCGCACTGTCGTCAAGCGGTGGATAGAAGCGTTGAGGGGGAGTTATTCTCCTCTCCCGCGTGGCACCACTGCCTCTGTGTTGCGCCTCCTTTTCCCTGAAGACGATACCCAGAGAAAGTTTGGTCTGCAGGAGACGCTCCTCGCACAGTATCTCGGCCAGTGTTTGGATTCGTCCACTGTATTTACCGGAGGAGCGAAGCACCTGAAAATCTGGAACCAGGAGTCTGCTTCTGGGTGCCTCGGGGAGGAGCTACTTAAATATGCCGTACCTGGAACAGAGGTGCCTTCCAAGGACTTGTCTTTAGGTTCATGCTGACGCCTTGATTCAGAACGCTATTGGACCCAAGAGCCTCCAAGAAGTCGATGCGCTTCTGGACGAACTAGCGTCCACCTCCCTCTTCTCCGACAAATCATTCCACGACGTGAGCGCGTCCACGTCCACCATCAAGCGCTCTAAAACCTCGATCCTGCGTGCGCTTTACGACGCCCTCCCCGCGACCGACGCAGCCTATCTCACGCAAATCATCCTCAAAGACCTGCGTCCTCTGCTGTACGCGCCCCCCTCCTCCGCGACGACGACACGCGAGATCCTACTCGCGTACAACACGCGCAGCAAGCACGCGCTGACACGCGAGCAGTTCATGCACGCGTGCGACCCCTCTGGGTGCATGCTCAAGATGTACCGCGTGCGCGCCAAGCTGGACGAGGCCGCCATGGGCTTCGAGGCGGGCGGCACGCTCGTCCCGGCGCACCCGCGCTGGGGCGTGCCCGTGGAGGTGCCCAAGTCAGCCAAGGGCCGCGGGTCGCTCCACGCGCTCGAGCTGCTCGACACGGATGGTCCGATCTGGGCGGAGACGAAATATGACGGCGAGCGAGCGCAGATACACGTACGGTATCGTGAGGACGGGGAGGTGGCGATCGCGATCTTTAGCAAGAGTAAGCGGGATTCGACGTTGGACCGCGTTGGGGTGCATTCGTAGGTGGTGTATGTTTTGGAGCGTGGCACGTTCGGTTGAGCATCGTGACTAGGATCATCAAGGCGGCTTTGACGGGGATGAGACAGCAAGACATCATACTGGACGCGGAGATGGTCGCGTTCACGGACGAGACCAATGCCATCGACGGTCAGTCTGAATGTTCGATTCGGGCGGTGTATTGAAACATATGTAGAGTTCTGGCGAATACGTGGTCTCGTCGCGCACACGGCCCAAGGAGCCCGAGCAGCTATGAAATCCAAAGGGGAGCACGACTATTCGCATCCTCTGTGAGCATCTTGTTCACCACCGAGGATGGGATCTTGACATGCGAACAGGGACTCTTGTCCTTCGCTTCATTCGTCACCTCCTGAATCTCGTCATCTTGCGCTCGTGTTTTTTGACGTCCTGTTGATAGGAAATGCCTCGCTTTTGAACGTGCCCTACTCGGTGCGGCGTTCTATGCTGGAAAGCGTCATCCAGGAAAAACTAGGCCAGGCCATGCTCGCTAAGCGGTCCGTGGTATCTAGCGGCTCTGACGTAGGCTTGGAAGACGCTGCTAAGAATCTGCGAGAAGTGTGGGCACAGCACATTGCGGACAGCCAAGAGGGCTTGGTGCTCAAATCGGGGGAAAGCACGTATGGAGACGGGAGGTTGCCATGGGTCAAGGTACACCTACACAACCAGTTTGAAATGACCGCATTTCTGACTCATGTATTCCATGGAAACAGTTGAAGAAAGACTACGTTCCTGGGTACGGAGACACCATTGATCTTGTTGTCATTGCTGGTTCATGGGAGAAGGACCGAGCGAGGGAACTTCGGGGTGAGTGTCGTACTGGTTTGGTCGGTCTAGACAGCTCAAAAATGCCTTAGTGTCTCCCTCGATCCTAACGACGTTCTACATTGGTGTACTTGGCAATTCCTCTCAGTGTAAAGCCAACGTAAGTGCTTTTAGGTTGATACACGTCCATGGATGAAAAACTCTATGCAGCCCACAACGAAGCCTCATTTCGTCGTTTATTTCACTGCTTCATATGGCTTGTCGCGGGAACAACAGGAGGAGTTCAACTTTTGGCTGCGAGCAGACGCAGTCGAGTCATCGGTGAGAATCCTAGTTGTAAGACCTTGAACGATCTAGCAGGCTCAATCACATGAATTGTCAGGCAGCTGGTGACGAACTCTCCTACTCGTATTCGTTGCTCCCAGCACTTCCCCAGCCGGCGGTCCTCCTCCGAACCCCGATCCTAGTGGAACTATACGGTGCTGGGTTCACGAAGAGTCCGAGCAGCAAGGTCGGTGTACTTCTTCCAATTACACACATCCGGACTGATGTGCGCAGTACTATGAATTACGTTTCCCTCGCATTGCCAAGATGTTTCGCCCGTCAGAGCGTTCCTTCATGGAATGTCTCACTCTGCGCGAACTGCAGACCATCGCGTACGAGTCTGTAGGCCGTGAGATTCAGGATGCCAACGCGTACAAGGATCTGGACGACTGGGCAAATCGCTTGTGGGGACGTGGCGAGGCTGTGAATCAAGAGCGAGATCAACAAGAAGTGAGACGGTTACAGAGGCATGCAGGCACGAGGGAGGAGTGGGAGTCAAAGTTCGAGAACCTCGACATGCAGCGAGCAAAGAGTAGAAAGCGGGAACACGAAGACGTGGAAATGTCCTCTTGACATGTAAGTATTCTGGATTAGTATGAGTGCGGATCTTGGATTCCAGCCATGTCTAGTTCGACATATTGAAACTTGAGCATGATTGATGACGGGTTTCTTTTGTAGCTAGTACGGTATTGAAGCCGCTACCATCCCTCCACCATCCAGTCTCATCAGCGTAACTTGGCATGCAAGATACCTCCATGCGCAGCGCAGGACAGTCGTGCGGCGTTTAAGGGAAATTCTCTGTGCGGCGCTCAGAATTTCCTGGGCGAGCCATAGTCTATCCTTTCAAGAACACGCTCTGGATCTAGTACGCTGAACACTTGAGTACTCTTTTGAATCTTCTCACCGAGCTTTCTCCTTGGCTCTACATTCACTCGCAGTTCTGTTCAGTCCCTGTTGTCGACGCACACTCCGAAATCCCTGCATGCTTCACGCCAAGCAGCGCCGATGCTGCGGTATTCCCGCTGACCTGTCGCCGTCGACAGCACCATCCATTCTGCACCTTGAAGCCCGTCCCATCATCGAAGTTCACCATCACCGGTGCGTTTCTTCCCGACGCACCCTGACACGAAGACCATATCACATCGACGACGGCAGTGTACGGTCACTGTACATGCTGACCCAACCACCATCACTACTTGTCCCATTATACGATAGACGGCAACGCACGATCGTGCCCACCATTATTGCCGCCAGTATCATTCCACAGCGCAGCGGGGACGAGGGCGAGAGCAAGGACGCGGCGACGACGTCACGACGACGACGTGCGTACCATCGTGCCCACGCCCTGGGGCATTCTTACGTCCATCCCTCTGCCCGATGCCGCGACTCGAGGAAAAGCACGACAGATACGATGCCTCATGCCCATAGTATCTCCTACCTGTGCCAACATCCGATGCTTCCGACACTCGACGCTGAGGTCTGAGGTGCCGTGATGCGCACTCTGTTGGCCTCCCACTCATGCCACTCTGCATAGGAGACCAGATGAGATGCAATGCCAATGTGATGTTTTTGACACTAGCAAAAAATCCCTTCCGGTAGTTGATTACCAGGCAGAGAGGAGACAGGGTTCTAACCCTCCAGTGCGACAGTGGGGCACGAGCTGTCACTTTGGCTGAGCGTAGGCAAGCAGTTGGCCCACGCAACTGTCCGCGCCGCCACCACCTTACTTGTCCAATCCTGCCAGGCACGGCCCGCTTGCTCTCCTTTTCGTCGCACCGACCCACCATCTCTCCATTGGACCTCACGTACAAGTGCGTACCGCCCCTCGGACATCTGCTGCGGGGCATTCCCGCCCGCCCCGCAGCTCACGCCTCCGGACGGGCTGCGCAGTTGTATAGGACCGGGAAGTACTTCGCGCTTTCGCCCGTACCTCACACCAGCCTTTCTCACCAGTACCCCAGCCTCCGACCGAAGCAATGGCCGAAGATTGCCATTAGTTTCGCGCACTGCTGTAATTATTCAGGGTGCTGCTAGGTTCACGCAATTATTATGTGAACAAGCTTGTCACTCCCACATGTGTGGCAAGCTTGTCAGCAGTGGATGATGTGATGTACAGGTGTTCGAGCACAGAAGAGCCAAGTAGCTGAAATGGTTTTCACCCGCCTCGTCTCCTTCATATATCTTCTTTCTCATCCATTTCCTTCCTAATGGATCCCTCCCCAACCGTCCTCCTTATTACCTTCCCTGAACATGGCCAAGCCAATATAAACCTCGCGACTGCATACGAACTCGCTCTCGCAGGGGTGAACATCTGCTTTGTGTCTTTCCCGTCGCTCAAAAGTCGCGTCTCCCGCTTGCAAGGGCTCATCCACCGCCATGCTTCGCGTACGAACAGTAAAACCATTGGAGCCATCACCTTCCGCGCGATTGAAGGTATCACACCAAATTGGGAAGCTCCAGCGAAGCACGGTATATATGATACCAACATGCCACACCCTTGCGGGGTGTGGGGTGCGGTGGAATCCTATAGAAGGCTTGGCTACACCATCTTTGCCTGGAGTCAAGAGGAATACCTTGCTGTCATCAAAGGGGTGAGGGAGATCATCGAGAATATCAAACCAGACGCAGTCGGGGTAGACGCACTATTCTTCGCTGCTCACGACGCTTGCAAGCTTGCGGATCAAAACTATGTGGTTATGTCACCCATGGGCCTCAAAGAGGCTGCAACGAACTTGCAACCTTACATGGCAGCATGTTGGAAATATCCAATGTTTGTCGGCGGATGCATTTTTGACCATATGAAATTCTGATACCCGTGTGTTCCCAGGTTGTCATCGGGATTTCCCTTCCCTCTAAGGTGGTGGCAGATCCCCCTGAACATATATCTGTACTTTCAACGCATCTTACAATCGTCAAGTTCTGTGAACATCAGACAAACAATCGCCTTGCGTAAATCACTTGGAATCAATAACGCGCACAAGTTCATGTTTGAGTCCGGAAGGAAGATCATCTGTCCCGCACTCCCGGAGATCGACTTCCCCTTCCCGTTCATCCCAGAGGACATACTTCTCTGTGGTCCTATCATCTTACACTTCGATCCTTTGGAAGAGAGCGATCCGGAATTGGTTAAGTGGCTGGACAACGGGCCAACCGTGCTGATTAACTTGGGTTCGCACGTAGTCACCGACGAGAAGATCGCCAGAGAGATGGTCAGCGCGTTCCGTATATTACTAGACTTCCACGACAAGAAAGGGGGACCGAGCAAGATACAGGTGCTCTGGAAAGCCAGGACCGATGGGAACGTTCAAAAAGTGATTGACGAGGTCATCGGAAAGGAGGTCAAGGAAGGGAGGGTAAAGGTGGTTTCCTGGTTGGACGCAGAGCCAATCTCGGTATTGCAACACCCAAACTTGATTTGTACAGTTCACCATGGCGGCGCGAATTCATTTTATGAGGGCGTTTGGTGGGTTTCTTCCTGCGCGGTCACGAAGATGTTTTAATTTTGGACCAGGTCTGGCGTGCCCCACATTGTCCTTCCTGTCTGGGTTGACACGTATGATTATGCACAACGTGCCGAATTCCTGGACATCGGTATTTTCGGGAACCAAACATGTTCTCCAGGTGTTTGTGCAGAGGAGCTAGGTAGGGCGTTCGTGAGGGTCACAGGGGACAGTGCGGAAGCGTGCAAGTTCAGAACGTCGGCCAAACGCCTGAAAGAGGTATGCAGAGCGAAAGGCAATGGACGGGAGCTTGCGGCTGCGATAATATTAAAGGAGCTTGGTAGCAAGCATAGCAGAAAGGATTAGCGGGTGGGCGCTCTCCAGCGTAATATATTAGATGAGACGCTGCGGACACGGACTGTTGGTAAGGACTACGCTATCACAGCGACCGGTCGCTCCATCCACACAAGAAATGCCTACCTAGGGGATTCTTATCAAGCATGAAGGTAATCCGACAAACAGGCTTGTTGGTGCATACTCCGAGTGTGGGCGCCGCGGTCGTGATAGGTAGATTAGTTCATGATAATCCCCATGACACATCGTCACCGCAGTTGCCTAAGAGCCTCTTTCACTGTGCTTCGTTCGGCCAAGAGGGCAAGAATCTGCCATCGTTGGTCTCGGACCTCCCGATCTTTGAGTAGGACAACATCTTCGTCGTCCATGATGTCGTTGTCGCCAATTGCTAGCCTCATGGCTGCTGCGGACTGGTTCGGAAGTACAGCAGGCGAGAGCGTGAAGAGTGAGTCGAAGGAAGATGCGGTGAGGACTCGATTGTTTGAGCGCGGGGCAGAAGGGTTGATGGACGCTATTGCATGGGAGGTAGAAGTGAGGGAGAGGGTGTGTGTGATGAGTTGTTTAAGCTTTGCCTGTCGCGGTCTTAGTGACTATGGATAAGAGCAAGGAGAGAGTACCTCAAAGGCAAGCATCATCAGTGATGCCACCATGCGAGAAGGCGTGCCCAGATTATGTTGCGCACATATGAGATTGATCCTGTCGGATATGTGTTGTAAACTCGGAGCCCTAGATATAGATGCGAGATGGAGTGGCAGGCGACTGCCTGGAGGCTCTACGATGCAAAGAATGTATTAGAAAACAAAAGCAGAGGTGGAACCGAGCTCACCACCGCGCTCCGGAAGAAGGACTACGCTCCTGTCTCGTGCAATCTCGTCTGCGTCTTTGCGCGGGCGCGGGCGCTCCAGAACACTCAGCTGCGAGGATAAGTTTCGCACGCGCTCACGTTCGCGTCTGCCCAAGGAGACGGTCCACCGCTTGAGTCGGTTCGATCGTAGTGTACCATCCGTATCGTCGGGACCTTGGTACGGAAGCACTCTACGCCGCTTTCGAGGAGGTTGTTTGGGGACATCTGGGGGTGGCGTTGGGGGTCTCCGATGAACGGTAAAGTCGAAGAGAGATATTATCAGGGAGTTGTGCAGTTGTACTGGATGAAAGGTGAGCCACGCGTCGATGACGACGGTGATAGACATACCTAGGTTTGGTGCATCCAGCGCATGACGGACAGAGTCTTCGAACTCCTGTCTGGATATCCGGGCAGACACGAACTGGCTGAGGGCGTCAAAGTAACTCGCTGCCTTTGGGCCCAACGCGAGGTTGAGCTGACCTTGGATGGTGGAGGTGGACGAGAGGGACATGGTGAAGCACCGTGGGAAAGTATGATGGAGGAGTGGAGCTCCAGCTTGGATCTGTAATTACTCGTCCATGGATCGACCTGTGACATCCAAGTCGCGGGGAATCTGTCGCTACTACTCAACGCCTAGGGGCTGCTTTTCCGGGGACAACTGCAAGTTTCTCCATGGCCTCGACGAGAAACTCACCCCGTATGACAAAGCAAAGGGGTGCAAGTACTATGCTAGAGGTACGGTCCACCGTCTGTTCGCCGCCGTCTACCCAACCCGATGCCAGGTCATTGTACTCGCGGAGATCGATGTTGGTTCAGACACGTCCTTCCAAAGGTAGCCCCGGACGACGAGAGGATCCAGTTCAGCGCCGAAACGTGTTGTATCTGCCTAGAGAGACCGACCACGTATGGCTTACTCAGTGAGTCACCCGCGATCGTGGCTGCTGGTCGAGGAGCACTGAAAAACACACAGCAGACTGCAGTCATGTATTCTGTCTCGAGGTCAATCGATAGCTCAGTGTTCCCCTTCTGCTGACACTCACTGCTTACCCAGTGCATCCGTCAATGGCGTGCACCGTCTGGCAAATCACCCGATGTGGTCTCTTCTGGCACGATCAAGTGTTGTCCCCTCTGTCGCACACAGTCTCGCTTCGTTACACCGTCTGCACACTTCTTCCCGCATGACAGTCCTCGTAAGAGAGAAACGATCGACGCATACAAAGTCAGCATGTCGAAGGTACCTTGCAAGTAAGTCTACTTTTTCTCCCATCTCTCACATTCATCGTTATGTTCTAGGTACTTTGAAGAAACATCGCGTACTGGGAAACCGTTGTGCCCCTTCGGGACAGATTGTTTCTACCAACATGCCAATCCCGATGGTACTCCGCATGTCTTCCGCCACGGTGCAAAGCACTCTATGAATGTGGGCCCATCATATATGCCTATCTCAATCAAGGGTGACTACTACTTTCGCAGGTCTTCCGGAGACATCGCCTCAGAGGTGCAAGCTTCCCTCGTGCCAGATTCGACTATGATGATCCCATCGAGTTCTTGCAACACATCTTTGAGAATCCAATCACCAATCTTCATGCCACCCTCGATGTTATACGAGCCAGCCTTCCAACATTGATGGAAGGGTTGACGAGCAACGAACCCGGGAGTCACGATTCAGGTGAGGAAGAGGAGTCCATGGATGGTTTCACCGAGGTCCTCGAGTTGCTGGTACGTACACTATTCCTCCAACCCCCACTTTATCACCAAGCGTCTTGTAGATGTAGCTCTAACTTTTCTTCACTTGTCACCATGCCACCCATCTCGAACGTAGACCAATTCGGTTACGCACGACGAAGCAACAACCCCCCTTTCAACTGCTGAAGAAGCAGGTAGCCTAGAGTCTACGCCAGTGGAATCACCTCCGGAGTCTGTATCACAACCGACGCAGACACCACCTGTGTCGGAAACGCGCACTGCTTCTCAGCCCCAGTCTGCGCGTCTTTCATCGCGATTCAGCACGGTAATGAACTCTCAAAGTCGGCCATTCATCATTGACATCTCGGATGACGACGAAGAGGGGGAAGAAGAGGAATCCGCCCAGACCCCGTCTGATGCTGGTCCCAACAACTCCATCGAATCATCCAGTTCTCCCCCTTCGGCAAGCGCACCCGTTCCCCAGCCAGTATCGGAGCAACAAGGAGCCCAGTCTGTTGCAAACCCTCGCACGGACGTGCCCCTTGGCCGCCCTCAGCTGGAACACGACGTGGACCCGCCGTTCATGACGGATGGCCGTGGTCGTGTCGTCTGGAGCAGCACCCGGAACGCATCCGGACGAGGTTCCGCCGCCGAGGGGCGAGCGTCGCGACACTCTCGGACCGGATCGGCGCCGAGAATCGCATGTCCATCGCCCAGCTCGCCCTGCATTATTCCAGCTGCGCGCGGGCATACATGGAGTGGGCAGGACGCTCAAGGTACAGACGAGAAGGTAGGTGGCGGGGAACAGAGCAGCGCTACGGATTGATGCGTACTGGAATGGGAGGAGGAATGGGAGGTGGGGTTGCTTTGTATTTTTCGCTTGCATGGTACTACTTACTAGCTTGGCACCAAATCGACATGTATTGAAACATTTTGCTCCGCAATTAGACAACACGTTGCTAACCGGGCTCAGCAGACCGTCTCTCAGCTAGCTGAACACTACCGGTGCTGCGACCAGACGAGCAAGCGGACAACCTTGGGGTGACAGTCGCACCATACCGACACCTCCCGTGCTACTGTGAAACTACTGAGTAGGAGAATGACGACTCAGATGCTAATGCATGATCTCGGACAGTTAGGACCAGGTCACCGATGCTGACCAAAAAGAATTATGACCCATACGAAGGCCGGCAGTGAGCTAAATATTGGGGAACGAGGCGTCTAATTCAGTAAGCCTGTACAATTATGATGAGCCTCAAGCTCGATATCACCAACTCATATGCTAGACAATTCGTAGATATTCACGTCCCGGCCCCGGATCACACTTCTTGCATTGAGCCTGTCATGACGTTCATAAATCCGTCTTTCGACATGTGTAAGAAACTTACACGGCCAACATGGAGTTCACATAACCTACGTCATCCAGAGTCAGTGATGTACCATCCGACATGAAATTGTACTTGCTTTGGCTGATCACCATGCCAACTGAGGCTACCCAGTAGCCATCGCCTTGAATAAGGAACTTTACTGGCTCGTCAGTGGCCATCATACATCTTATCAACTCGTTACACATACCATGACGCCGGTG
>JBBPSU010000043.1:12661-25569 GCA_038093755.1 Tylopilus microsporus | reverse complement strand
CAGGTCCAGGAATGGGGACTAGACAAAGATGAGCTGGGGTCCTTTGAGATAACGTGGCGAGGGTCACGTACCTTGGGTTCTTCCAGAGTGGCATCCACCCCCGGCTTGAGGTTGCGAAGGTCACTGAAGATGCCCTCTTCAAATTTTTTCATGTTCCTGACCGGCCGCCCAAAGGCTTCAAATCGGAAGACCAAAGCGCGGACGATGTCGGTACCCGTGATATGATAGATGCCCGACCACAGGACGCATGAGACGTATTCTGAAGATGGTAGGAGGAAACGATTCATAGAGGGGTGCGAGGAGGAGTGGGACGCCGGGTCTCCCAAAGAGTCCTCTACAGAGCGAGAGGAGCCCGCAGAGGACCAACGGGAGGGAGCGGTGGCGAGGAAGTACTTTAGTCTTTCCAGTTGAGCGACGTTGTCCTGCTCCTTGGCGGTGAGCGACCTCGAGAGGTCCTTAGTAGTGAGACCCATAGTGAAAGAGCGGAAAGGGGATGGGGAGGTGGCGGAAGAGACTCCTGAGGAGTGATGTCGGGGAGACTTTGGTACAGCTTTACCTTCGCTGGTACTGGTCCGTCTATAAAGCTTGGATATATTCCACTCCGCGATAACCCATTCTTAGCTCGCCAAAGAGGGACAAGCAAAGGAGAGATCTTGCCTGCTTGATAGCCGTGCTGTGCACGGAGCTAATAATCATGTTCATAATAAATTTTGTCATCGCCTGCCGTGTTTGTGGTGAGGTGTCGGCGCTCCAAGGCTTTCTCCGGTTCCGATGATGGCAAGCACGATTTGTTGAGTCCCGCGAAGCTAACCCTGATCCGGGTTAGATGATTGTGTGCTGCAGAAAGCCAGAGAAGAGCAGAGTGGAGTGTTAGGCCGGACAAGGTTCTAATAGTAGTTGACGGAGCCATTGTTATCAGGCCAGACGGGTCGATCACAAGTCAGATCTCGTCAGACCTATGAGAATCTGCGATGTATTATCTGCACCCGAGATAACAATGGGGAGGATGCATTTGCAGCGTGGAGACGCTACCTCGTGGCAGCAAGGATGAACCGCTGGCGATGCGCTGATGGACCTGCGCGATGGTCGCATTCCCGATGTCCTCGGCACGGCGCGGCCCGTCGAGTTACCTTAACGTGGGCGGGGAGCAGCGGCGCACGTGGCGGTTCTATCTAGGGTTAGTTGGTTTAACCGCTGGAGGTCGGTCAGGCCCACGCTGTCCGGACGTCGCCTGTAAGTGCAAATTCATCGCCATGGGAGCCACCAACGATCGTGACTCCGTCTTTGATTCAGTGGGGTCCAAACTGGTCGCGTCTTGTTCTACCCACTCACAGCCATCCGCATCTGTTAATGGCATTGACAATCAACCGTGGCAGGATCGCCACTGATCAGGGTCTCTATTCTGTCCCAGACGTCGAAAACGTGTCACTTTAATCTTGCCAACATCCACAGCCTCCTCTGTAAGCGTCTGCCTTCTCGACGTCCAAGCGCACTATTACATACTGGATGCGAGGCCCTCTACGCCATCTCCCCATCCCAGTCATAATGTGCAAACTTATTAAGGGTCCATCTCAGTTCCGAGCCACTGCCACTTCCTCCCCCTCGTATTGCCGACAGTTCGTCATCTCTGCATATCGTCCCATCAGCTTCCACCACTAGAATCATTTCTGTGGCAAGCGAAATTGTAATATTCTCCACCTGCGCTATCTCGCTCGTAGTTTGCCCACCAAAGATAGTCAGGTAACTCGAAAGCCTTGCTGCAAATGCTGCGTGCGTGTACGCAGGTGTGTGGAGCACTTGCAGTCCTGATTTGAATATTCTGCTCTGAATCGGTGGCATGGTGTGTAAGTGCAGGTGTTGGAGCACCTGTAAAAACGTCGAGGGTGGGATAAGCGCTAGCACGTCGCATACGTTCATCAACCCTTCAATAAATTCATAATTTCGCACTCACCCACACCCCTGGCACGGTTCCACCCACCCCAAACTTCATCCAGCCCAATCATTCCCCGTTCCTTCATGATTCCTCCTGTGTATTGTTCCGACCCTTCATCCCCCGAGCCCTGAAGCACTCTCCCAAGTTCACGTGCCAATTCCTCCATCCACGTCCTCTCGTCTTCTATCATGTCTGCTGTCACCGGCGCATCGGACAACTGTAAGCCAAGCTGAGCCAATGAAGATCGTATGAACTTTGCTTCTTCTGGGTCAGACGACGGCACAAATGAAGTCGTCGCGAATAACGACGGGGATAATGGTGTCGAACCCGAAGCGGAAGGCATCCTTGCTGATGCAGGCGCTGTGCTATTCACCGTAGGCCCATTGCTTGGTGTACCCAATTTCTCGTTCAGCTCGGCAGCGAGGTGGACGAGGTCGTGTGCTTTCACCATCAAGGCTTCGAGATCTTTGAATGCATCTGATAATTCTGTTTCAGTGTTCTGTGCTGATGTCTTGACGTTGCGTAGAATGCCATCTATCAAGTTCTTTCAACACTTTTCCCGGAGGATAGCAATCAGTTTACCGATGCCTAATCGCCGCAGCGGGCTTGGTGTTGAGCCTCCATCAGGAGAGACGACGCCGTGGTTGGAACCACCACTTCTCGTCCCCTTGCCAATTTGTCTACCCTTGATGGGAATTTAGCGGTGGATTTTCGAATATGTTGTCTAACTAACCTCCCATGCTCTAGCTTTCAGCGTGCGTCTGAGAATCGCATAAAATATCTTGTCGCCGCCTCTTCGAAAACTCAGCTTGATGAGGGGAGTAGCAGGGTCCGAGACATCGTCCTCGATGAGTGGGGATACTGGTCGAGAGGACGCCGCGGACTTGCTGTTAATTCCGAGACTTGCTGAAACGAGCGGCAGCGGTGTAGAGCAGATCTCACAGTTTCGGAGGGTGGGGTGGTTCAGAAATGTACATGCGATACATGCAATCGGTGATGACTCGCTAGTCGGTGGTGGAGGGGTCGAAGATCTGGGCAGCGTTGACAAGGCGACAGGAAGAGGTGCTGTCGATTCCGGTTGTGAGGTAGACGAGGCCAAGTTTTTGAGCCGAGGGGAACCCGACAGCGCGCTTCTGGGCACCCCGCAGAGGGCACATATCCGTGCGGCGGCTGGACTAAGCCCGGGAGGGTTGCGGTGGTTACACACTTCGCAAACCCAGCTTTCCGAATGGCCACTGGTACCGTCCTGACTACCTGACGGCGGAAAGAACGCGGGATCGAGGTACAGTGTGACCTTTGGCGAGGACATGAGTAATCCTGCATAGTAATCGGTCCGCGTAATGTGTACGAGATCCAGACTGAATGAATGTGAAATTGGTTGATGCGAGTTCACGAAGAACAGGCGGTGCGAGGACACATGTAATGCACCATACTGATAATTGACAGCTTTCTGAAGACTGCCAAATTTAGCGTTGGTTGCGACATAAACGTGTTGTACGATTAATTGTATGCGTTCACAGAAACCACTGGTAAAGTGAAGAGACAGAACGTACCCATCGTAGATCCCAACGCTGTCTTGAGATGCAAGAAGATCCTCATCATCATACAGAAGCGCAGGAATTGGAATAGTACCGTCGATGGAGGCAGTGAATCGACGCAGCGCCATGTCGCTTGATGCAAGAACAAGACGCTCCTGATACGGTATTCACACACAGATTCCTTTCGCCAAGAAGAGCTACGACGATTGTGAATGCCGCGGAAAGACGATCGGGTTGCTGGCGTCTGAGGGGGGTGAATTATTTGGCAAAACTGCGTGACATTGTGTGGGTTGCGGGAAGTGGTGAAATGGATGTCCGACGTACACGATACGTCCCCGAGCAGCTCAAGGTGGGATCGAACCACCTCAGATGAGGTTGGGTGCAGTAATGCGTGCGGAGGTGACAGACGTGAACTTCAAGTTCGGGATCGTCAGGCGTGGACGCTTCAAGGTCCGAGTCGGACCTCGGCTGGGTCAGCCTGAGGTTGTCACCCCAGACACCGGTGACTGCATTAATATTGCAGTACGTAGCCCTCAAATTTCAAGCACAATTGCATTTCACACAGCCCCTGATATCCAGGGCCATAATACTGGTCCGTCACGTATACGTATTGTGCACATGTGTATTCTCCACCAAGTCGGACATGCTTTTAATGACAGCAGCTGCCCGCGTCCACCGTGACGCACGACGAAGACCTCATTTTGAAATAAGCTACAGGCGATCAGGATTGGGTATTTACGTGTGTAAATCGCCGTCAGGGGGGCACACGACAGCATGAACGGATTTACAAAGCATGTCCATGTGCCATCGGAAAGTAGCCGCAACGTCTACTTCTTTTTCTTTGCCTTTTTCTTCTTTACGCCACCAGTAGCGGAGCCTGTCTGAGCGGCAGGTGCTGGAGATGTTGCCCGTGGATGACTCGACTCTCCATCAGCCGATGACTGAGGCGGCGCAGCAGGTGGGGGCAGATCTGGATGCCTGTTCTGCATTTTCTGCATCAAAGACAGGTTGAGGGACTCGAATCGATTGAGAAAAATAGATGAATAAGTCTTGAACTTTATGCACTGTATGTCAAAGGGGGTGAAAAACAACCTGTCTTAAGCTCATTTGGGCTACATACCGTTGTATCATCAGTGATCTTAAGGATGAGCTTCCCTTCCAAAGATTTCCATTTCACACAGTATCGTGTCTGATTGAGGCGATAAAGCTGAGAAAAGCGCCATCAACAATGAAGCTGACCTTTCCGGGTGACTTGACATACAAATTTTCTGCAGCCTCTTGGTATTCCTGCCAGGATGCGATGTAGACCATGGCAATCTGAACATGCTTCAAGTCATCGCTGGATCAACTTGGAAGCGTGATACTGTCACACAGTATCACGTGCAATGTCACACAGCAAAGTCGTCCCGACTCCGAGACATAGTACAACAACCCCAGGCTGTATTCCCGTCCAAGCTCCGAAGGCTCGCAGTTCAACCCGTCCAACTTGAACGATCAAATCTTTCACACGTAGCTCGAGAAATGGCTACTACTCAGCAACCCAAACGTGGGAGGTTCCTCTCTGGTCCCTCTCTTTGTTTGATGCTGACAACGGTCAATGGGAACGTTTTACTATAATTAATCAGCGCTTCCTTTCGTTGCCAACTTTGCTGCCGGCGCAGTTGCTGGTGTGTCAGAAATTCTGACCTTTTATCCGCTCGGTGAGTGACATGTGAGTCATTGTTCTTGACTAACATCGGTCTGGTGTCCGCTAGATGTCGTACGTTCTGATTTCCGCACGCTATGTATCAACTTTCGACACAGGACGTATGATTGCAGGTCAAGACACGTATGCAACTGGAGACCGGCAAAGCCAAGCATGGCATGCTCGGCACTCTCACTGCCATCATCCGTGAAGAAGGGTGAGCTTCACGTGAATGCCAATGTGTTCACGTTGTAATGCAAGAATGAGTTTAGTCTTGGCAGGCTGTACAGAGGTGCGAACTTGTTGTATCTTTTATTCCAGTCTTCTCATCGGCTTTTATCAGGTTTGGTTCCACCATTACTTCTAGAAGCACCGAAACGTGCGGTAAAGTTGTAAGCTACAATTCGTTCTTTAAATCACTTTCCCCGACCTCAACCAAACATTTCCTTTTATTCAGCGCCGCCAATGATTTCTGGGGGAAAACATTCTTGGGGTTGTCTGGTGAAAGTAAAATGACACAGCAACTATCCATTATTACCGGGTGCAGTGCTGGCGCCACCGAGTCTTTCGTCGTCGTTCCATTCGAACTCGTCAAAATCAAGTAAGCGCGCCGTTGTTTCCCCACAATTTCTCACGTTGTGCTCACAGGTCATCGCAGGCTGCAAGACAAAACAAGTACTTTCGCTGGCCCGTTGGATGTTGTTAAGCAGGTTGTTCGAAAAGAAGGCGTTCTCGGTCTTTACGCTGGGATGGAGGCAACATTTTGGAGGTGGGAAATCTGCGAGACAGCGATGTACAACGTTGAAGCCTTCTCTTCAGACACTTTTGGTGGAATGGAGGCTACTTCGGATGTATCTTCCAAGTGCGTACCATGATACCAAAAGCAGAGGTGAGATAATCCGTTTCTCTGTCAATGTTTGTGCAAACACAATAGTAGACTTCGCAAGGCCAACTTTTCAATAATTTCGTTTCTGGAACCGTGGGTGGCTTCGTTGGCACAGCCCTCAATACCCCATTCGATGTACGCATGTTACGCATGACCATTGATGAAGAGGCTGAGTGGTTTGTGTGGTAGGTTGTCAAGTCGCGCATCCAGGGGGCCACCAAAGCCCCAGGCGTAACACCCAAATACAATTGGACATACCCTGCGTAAGCTTGCTCTTTCCCGCACTCCAAAACATCTTTCGACTACGTGGACAGACTCCTTACGATCCTGCGAGAAGAAGGACCAGCGGCTCTGTACAAAGGCTTTACACCAAAGGTGCTTCGACTTGCCCCAGGTGGTGGTGTCCTACTCTTGGTGGTCGAGTTCACACTCGGTGTCTTCAGGCAGGGTACGTCTGACCGTTTTATCCATGATTAGTCGTTGACGTGCCTATGCAGCTTTGGGTCCACCGTACATATAAAAATTTCACCTGTATAATGTACCTGGACATGACAGGTCATAGATATTAGACTATTCCAATGCCCATCCAATATGCGAGCAAAGGGGTACGCCGCGCATGCTACGTCCACAAGCGGGCACAGCCCCTTGGCAGCAAACTATTCCGCATGGAGTTGTTCATTGCATGCGGGCACGTCCAGGAGGGTACACGTGACGCAGTTGCGTACCTGACGGTATCGGCAATTTCCGGCATGGTTTAGGTTTAAGCTTCGGCTATTCAACCCCTTTCCTTCGTCCGCCTCGATGTCGACCGCCAATCGTCATCCATTTGTACCTGCCGGACGGGGCGACAGACGTTCCCCATGTCCCGCCCTCAATGCGCTGGCAAATCACGGCTACCTGTAAGTACTGTTACTCAGGCTGTCATCCGCTGCAACATCTGAGGGCCGCAGCCCCCACGACGGCAAGGACATCGGCTTTTGGCAACTCATAGATGCGATTCGCTCGGTCTATAAGCTGTCATTTCCCTTGGCAGCTCTGTTGTCGCTTGCGGGTATCATTTTCTGTGGCGACGACTCGCGCCTCAACCTCGACAAGCTCGCCCTGCACAACAGGATCGAGCATGACGCATCCCTCGTTCACGGAGATGCCCTCGCTGGCCACGCCGAAGCTCCCATCCCGGTTGACGAAGGGTTGCTGCGCGGATTTTTGTCGTTTGCACACAAGAAGGAGGGTTTGAGCCTCGAAGAGTTTGCCCAGCTGCGGGTTGAGAGAGAAGCGAGATTGGCATCGCCGTTGGACCCCCTCCACTCCGAGATTGGCACGGGCGAAGCTGCGCTGTCCTGGCTGCTTCTGAAGCAAGAGAACGGTCACGTACTGCCATCGGTGCTCGAACAATGGTACGGCGAAGAGCGTATACCGGATGGTTGGGAGCCACCTGCCAAGGGTGTCGGGCTGATTGACGCACGTCAAACGGCCAATGTCGTGGCGAATAAGATGAAAGAGATTAGGCGTCGGAAATGAGGAGTAGGCTAGTAGGCATCCCTGCGTCTACAGTGTATGCGAACAAGAAAAGCTCAGCTGCTGTACTTGTGCTCCCGTACGTAGTGTGCATCTAAAATTGTCCGCTTCTCATGTTGGCCGTTTGAAGCCGCAGGTCGCAGCACATGTGGCGAGCCTGCGCGACTGTGCGGCGCAGCCTAGATAGAACGCTGTTCACCGTCGAGTTTATAACCAGTTAGTGTCAGCGTGGACATGGCCCCTAAAACATAGTATCACTCACCTCAACGTTCATCATGGTGAGTCCCCTAACGACAGGACTACTAGTGAGCCAGTGCTTATGATGATGATGATACATAGGCATCTGGCATCCAAGTTGCAGACGAATGCCTCACTACCTTCCAGCAACTCAAGCTGGGCAGGCAATTCAAGTACACCCTGTTCACGCTCAACGACGACCTATCCGAGATCGTGGTCGACAAAACCTCGAGCGATTCCGACTACGATACCTTCGTAGACGACTTGCCCAAGGACCAGTGCCGCTGGGCAGTCTACGACTTCGAATTCGAGAAGGACAAGCAGAAAAGAAACAAACTGTGCTTGGTGTTCTGGTGAGTCTCGACCCGACTCTGATAGGGGGAATGCGGACCTCCGAGGCCCGAGGACCGCAGACTTTTTTTCTGGCTCTTCCCAAGTTGCATCAACGAACTGACGCGCGGGGCGGTTACTTCATCAGGTCTCCGGACGATGCCAAGATCAAGAACAAGATGGTATTTGCTTCTTCCCATGAGGCTCTCAAGCACAGGCTAGACGGTATCGCCTTTGAGGTTCAGGCAACCGACTACTCTGAGATCAGTCACGACACTGGTTCGTCACCTGAGCCCAAAAAGTAATTGAATGCCGCCTGATCCTGTTTGCTGATCTGTAGTGCTCGCCAAAGCATTGACATCCACTCACTGATCCGAACCTCGCTGTTATTTTCTTTGCCGTTTTTGTCGATCGTATCATGCTTCCGTTTGTGTATGTCCTCGGGTCACCCCACCAAGCCTGTTCGGGATGGCTGTCGGACCCAGAGTAATTTGACTCGTGTGTAGTTTGGGTTCCGGCGCTGATCAGCGTGCGCGGAACCTTTCACCTTCTAGAATTGGCACCTCAATTTTATTCACGTTGCTTTCGGAGGGCACAAAAAGTGAAACGTATGCAGATTATGGTAACCTTGATCTTCATCCGCACCCCAGAGTCCCGGCTCGAAGAAAAAGAAACGAAAGAATCATTTCATAGCCTGAGTGCGTCCTCCGCCCCTCCCCGCTAGTTCCCCCGATATCACCCATACTGCCGACGATCGTGGGTCTACGTTACCTTCTTGCCACGTATAGACTCCACGGGTATCAAAGTGTCCCCCATGATATACTCGCCAGCGGCGCAGATGCCAGCTGACCACACCAACAATAAAGATGTGATGCAGAAAAAGCTAATGGACTGGCCAATCTCCAACCAAGACCCTATGATACGGGCGCATCAGATCAACGCATAAAAATGCGTGGAAAAGGCTGTATTTCATACCGGTATCAGTCACGTTCAAAAAGAAGGTCATTGTCATTCCTATGGCCACGATCAGAAAAATAGATAGTCACGGCGATTTCAATGGTCATTCCCACCATCAGTGAGGGTCAATGCGACCAGGAACAGGGAGAAGGACGGCAGACGTAAACGTGCGTTGAGGGTTGCAAAAGCGGTTGACAAAATCACATATGGTACAACGATCTTGAATACCTGCAAGGATGTGTCAGCAGCGTGTATGTAAGAAAATTGGGGTTCGGACTAATAAGGCCGCCATCAAGAAAGGATTGAAGACGGGGACAAGACGATATACAGGCTCTAGATAGAATGAACTAGGAGCTTGGTGAGACGACACTGCGCCAAAATGTTATCCGGTATAACTTACGATATTGATGCAACGCTGGAGGTGAGACGAGTCAGCAAGAGAAGGCGAGTATTGCGCTGATAAAACATACTTTCCAGTCCCAAAGAACGCCACCTGCACAAAGAACAAGAAAAACAGAGCTATCCGAATATCGTCCGCTTGGAAGCGATAACCGTCCGACTGGACCTCTTTGGATGTGGATCCGTTGGTACGCAAAGTCTTGCGGACTGCTGCTTCGACATCTATCCACAAAAGCAAATTGCACGTGAAAGCCGAATAGAAGAGACCCTCGATGGATATCGACAATACAACGAAACAGACGGAGAACGCGAGGAACAGTGTCATGATTTTCGACCTTGGAGAAGGATGCTGCACTTTGGATACGAATGGGTATAGTGATGATATCACTGGCCGAAGCAAAGCTGAATTGGAGAACGCTATGATCAGATATACATAAATCACATACCAAGAATTAACCATGCAGTTACTTGATGGTAAGCCGGTAAGCCATTCTTGGCTTGCAAGCTGACGACAGAACTAGTAGTGACCGCCATGATAGCGGCGAGCAAGCATATCTTCAAGAGTCTAAGTGAGCATACGACGTAGAGATTGCTCACTTACTTGAAAAAGTGCAGACAACCTTCTATTCTGGAAGCCGGATCCCGAGTTGGATGGCCAGACTTGCGTAGCACCGATGGCGATCATTACAGCACCACCAGACAAGCTAGAAACGCGTAAGCATTATGCAGCGCTGCCAGATGAATCAGGACTTACATAGTCGCAAGACTTTCGTTCTTGTCCACCGGGAGAAGTGGGAATATAGCGCTTACTAGGCAACTGAGAGTCCACTGTAGCACAAGCTTCCAATTCTGCGAAACAGTTACAGATGGCCAAGCAAAAAACGGCCATAATACTCCAATGATCACGAAACCGACACTCCATACAGCGCGGTAGGTATACGCAGCCTAGAAATGTGATCTGCAAGATAATTGTAGGACGAAAGGACACACGTACCACCATGCTCTGGAGTGAGACGAAAACCAGCAATCCATAGAGCAAAAGCTGGCGCGAGGAAAAAGAAGATTGGGATATGGCCCGAAACAGAGCAGGCAATCCGCGCAGGTAAAAGGTTCTCCAGAAATAACACGGGAAAGCAACATAGACGTAGAAAGTCAAGGGTGAATTTTGTGCCCAAAAAGCCACGGCCGAACTAAGGAATATCAGAAGAGTGATTGCATCGACGAGCCTTTCCCTGGAAGACGACACTGGTGGACTGTTGACGGCAGGGAAAAGGGAGATAGAGGTGTATGCAGCCCATCCAACATACGCTACCACGACGATCGAGCGAATCAAGAAACGATCATAGCTAAGAGACATGTCAGGCAAGTACACAAGGCAATTCAGGAAACTGACGTTTCTAGGTAGCGCAAGCCTTCCAAGCACGTGTCGATCAATTGCGCAGATAGTCGACGTGCCTCATTCCATCGTCTTTCTTTCAGTGATTGTCCAATGGACGAAAGCATTTCGACGCGGAATGGCAAGCCGGAATCACCCATACTTTCGAGGGGACCAAATGGTTTATAGAACAAAACGTGCGCCTGCTTGAGCTCTTGGAAATATGAGAATCCATATTGAATGGCAGGCGACAATTTACCATGTTTTATACGATAGTGCTCTAACAAGACTTTAGTATTGACTAATGCCATATGAGCAAGGGTCGCCTCTCCTCGGTGAGGATCGAGGAACCCAGCCCGTGTGTAATCGACATCAGGTAGCACGCCAACTGAGTTCACGGGCCAATCTATGCCAATCAGAGACGCCATAAGAGGAGCTATATCTGCTTGAGAGACGTCTCGGCGGAGTATATGTTCTAACTTCCATGGCCGCGAGAACTCGTCATGCGAAGAAGGCGAGGAATCGGGTAGCGGACTGCGAACGCCTTTGCCCCAGGCGATCAGCGGTGTTCGAGTGTTATCGGGGTCTGAGAAAGGCGTTAAGGGCAACCTTGAGAAAGGGAAAGCTGAAGTCTCACCACCGTCTCCATGATTGCCTATCTTTGACATTCCATGATCGGCGGTAAACACGTATGCTGTGTCCTCATCCCTGTAGAAATCTGAAAAGAGTTTCTCTGTATCGCGAACAATGCCGTCAACGACTCGGATATTGCCCATGTACTCCTATTTGTGCTTGAGTGGCGTAAACCATCATCGACTGATTTCTTCACCTTGGAGTAAGGACGGTATGAGTGACCCGTAGTGTCCAATCCTAGGAGATGTAAAAAAAATATCACTTTGTCTTCCCGTAGGTTCGAATTTAGTGTAGCATCTTGTGACGCATTTCGGAATAGCGTATGGAGTTGGTCCAGCACCCAGGTGTCGAGAGCAGTTGCATCTGCGGATTTTGTTAGAACCAGTCATACACTCGACACGATAGCAACCTTTCGTAAAGTCTTCTGCTTCTTCATTATAGCACCATGAATGGACCTTTCCAGGAGTCGCACCCTTGGCAAACATTGGTAGGATATCGGGTGACCCAAATGAAAAAGTATGACTTGATTGATTGAATACTGAATCAAAGTCCACCTTGATTGGGCATAGTTAGCAGATAATTTCTCCTTGAGGTGTGTCTTACCGGATTGGTTTTCCAGCCCTGTTGTCGACACATAAGAGTCATTGACGGCACTGAAATCAAGCTCATGGCTGACCTTGGTGACTGCTGAGACATCTTCATACATCCCCCCTGTCATGATGCATCCAAATGTGAATACGGAAATATTAGCATTTGAGACAAACCTATGATGGCAACATGTCCCGGGCGACTCTCAGTGGGTACCCGGGTATGAGAAACTCCAAAGGCACCGCGTTTCTCTATAATGGACCTCAAGTACGGGGCAACTACCTCTGTGGTGGGATCAAGTGATGAAAACGCGTTTGGAGTGAACAAGAGATCAGCTCTAAGGCCATCACCTAGGTCGGAGAAAAGGTGAGAGCAATCAAGATGCGTAGTGTAGTTCGACGTACCGACAATGAGCACCAAGCGCTTAGACTCTCCGGTAGTTGCGCCAAAGCGTGTCATGCCATGAACCACAGGGCTCCTGAAGTAGCAGTCAAATACAGAAACAATGAAGACGATGTGGAATATGATTCCGAGGATGAGCAACTGGAGGACATGGCGGTTCGAGTCTGCCATTTGGCGAACAAAACACCGCAACGACGGTTATCTCGCGACCTGGATTCGGTGCAAGCTTCCGCTACGCGCGAGCCTGTCTCCGAGTCGGACAACTTGAAAGTTCAGCTTGGGGCAGGTCGGAACTCGTTGCCATATTCGTACACTCACAACCTACAGACCCCGCAAACAACCTTTGCTGCACTAGCTCGAACGCCAACACTAATATTGATTGACTATCAAGCCCGCGGAGCGCGGAGGGCACCGACGCCAGCCAATTC
>JBBPSU010000042.1:0-32900 GCA_038093755.1 Tylopilus microsporus | reverse complement strand
TTGCATCACGAATGAAAGGACGACAACTTCAGTATCTCGTCCATTGGAAAGGATGGGATGAAACGGATCGTACTTGGGAACCAGTGGCTAATCTAGCCAATGCGGACAAAGCAATTACTGATTTCCATAAAAAGAATCCGTCCTCTCCCAGGAAAATCCGAGGCATTTCTACCTCCGACTTCTCCGCTCTTTTCCATGATTACTCAATAGATACCGTGACACGTTTCCATGCCACGAGGCTAGACTTCGAAGGAGGGATATAAACCCACTTTACGCCCTCGATATCCCAAGCCTCTTTACACACCAGCCATGTCCATCATCATCTTCTTTCTCTGTGCAACCGCCGCCTTCTTCGCCTTTCTCCTCTATGTCATCTCTCATGCCATCCTCGATCGCGCCTCGTCCGTTGTTCAAGAATCGGCTCGTCAAAACACACCTATCGTCGTCTCTCTCTCCCTCGGACCATTCCATATATTCACATTCTCTACCATCGTATCTGCCGAATGGAACGCCATCGGCGTCCAACAAAGGTGGGGTAAACTGATAAAGCGCCCCGCCGCTGACTGGGAGAACGATCAATGGGACATCACCAATGACGTGCCGGCCAATGGACAAAATCAGGGTCAATGGGGTAACTGGTAAGCCGAGTCGTCTCCAACGGCGATCCATACCCGGAAACGGATTGGATAGGCTTATCGGGTCTCGTCGGGACGACTCGATCTAAGAGGGGGGTAATGTTACGATTTCATCCTTTCTTTTTCTTTTCATTGGCTAACGTATCGTATGATTCTCTTTCCTTTTTTCCATTTGCTCATCATATGACACCACTTTAGTATTCGTACAGCCTCGACTGTGCACGGCTGTGTACGCAGCATAGCTCATCCATACGTAGTAGTTCATAGCTCGGTCTGTGCGCATCTTGTACCAGTATTTAAACCCATGTAAAGTACCTACAACGGTAGTCTTATCCATTTGTTCAAAACTCGTCCTAGACTTGAGTACGAATTAAGGGTACCGCTCCCTATCATCCTTTACTCGCTTCAGACTTGACGATTAGTCTTGAAGCCTTGAACACTGGTCGTTTGTTGTCTTGCCCTCGAGCGTTACGACTCTAAAGTTTAGGTCGTTACATATAAGACCCTGTAAATCGTGAATCTTGGAAATACAAACTCCAAACGAAACTGTCAGTTCTGAGAGAAACACCGAGCAAAAAAGAATGGCTCACACTGATGGCCGCCACCATAGCTCCTTGCCAGGAGCTGCTCACTAACAATGCTTTCACCCATTCTCTCAAGAGTAATGCAGAGGTCGGTGAATGGAGGACGGCATGAAGCTTCAGGGACCCTTTACACTGGGTTGCTTTCCAGGCTGCATTATAGGAGCAGAGAGACATTGATGAGAAAAATCTGTAGTCAAGTTGCAGATGTATACCCTTGGAATGGAAGGAAGCAGGCTTGCCTAAAACCCATTTTGCAATGGATCAGTCATGATAAAGATGACTTACCCAACCTCATGTTGACTATGATTGAGACTCCCTCTTCACCGTTGGAAGAGAAACTGGGCAAGCTCTGCCAAAATGTGTCGCCTGATGCATGGGTGACTATTGGACGTGAGGTGTCTGACTCACAATCAAAAAGGTTGAAACCCAACATTGGGTATTTGGAGAGTGCTTCAAAGTGATGCTAGCACAGGGTGATTGTGCTCTGACCCCTCATGAAGCCAGTTCAGGAGGCCTTCACCAGTCAAGTGTACTTTGGGCCAAAGCCCCACCTCCCGCTACACAACAATTGAAGATGTACATCACCAAACAGGTTAGAGTGAGTGGATATACACATGCTATAGACTGCAGATTGACCAATCACATGGTTAAGGAAGAAAAGACGACCCACAAGACACATCCAAAGATGCATTGTCTGGCTTCGCAAAAAAGGATGAGATTATATAGACAGCCACCTCTAATTAGGCACTCAATTCAACCAGCTGCAACAACATTAATGCTGACATCAAGAGCTGGGCATTTGATCCATTTTTGGCCAGAACCTTGATGTTATCCCTTCTTCTCTCAATGTTCATGATATATTCCACTGCCCCTCACATCTATGCCACCTCACAACAGAGGGCATGAAGTGCCAGGAAATCACGGCTAGGAAGAGGTAAGTCCTCCGATGTGGAGAATGTAACTTCGTCTGGAAGGGGTGGGAATTGTCTTAGCTTGTCCCTAGCCATGCATACACATTATGTATGTATGTGGTTTGTCCTGTGGCAAAGAATCAGGCACACAGGAGAGAAAGAGATGGCAAACACACATCCACAGGCTTTAGCCACAGTTCAAGGTTGTCAAAATGGCAGTGGGAGCAAATGTTCAATGACATAATGTTCTCAAGCCAGTGGATAAGATTGCCTTTGAGGTCTTCAATAATCCTATCACAGTTGAACATTGACAATATAGTAGACCACACTCCTCTAGTGTGAAAGTGTTATGCATATTAAAACTGTCAGTGGATGGAAGAGAAATGTGCAGTCAGAAAGATCTTGGGGCCATCTTCACCAATGTTTTTGTTGACAGATTGAGGAATAATGTGTGATGTGTGTACAGGAATGGTGCCATCACAAACACTGCTGGAGTCTTCCATGCCAGTGATCATGCAATGGTGATTATCATGTTTCCCCACCTATGCAAGCATCATCCAAAAGAATCACTCAAATTGTGACAACATACCCATTTCCAAGTGGTGTGATGATCTATTGTGCATTTCTCCATCATGGACATGGTGTACAGGTGGGCATCTTTGAACAATCCTCGTGATGTGTGCTCAGATGGTGCCAGAGTTGGTCTGCTACTGCGCTTGACTGTCAAATAAGGGGTATCATAAATGGATGGCTTAAGACACAAGAAAGGTACCACTTACAGGTGGAGATGAAATTTGAAACATACAGTACAGCGACATACATGAGCATATTCTGGTCCAAAGCTAGTGTGATATCCCATTGGATTTGCCCCTGTGGATTGCCAGTGGGTGCCAAGCACAATAGGTGACCAAGCACTCATGCACATACTAAGGGTGGTGGACATCCTTCAACAGGTGTAACACATTCTGCCATTGCTTCGGCTTCGAGAATGAGACACTTCTTATATGTGACATGAAATGCGCTCAGCAGGAAAGGATTGTTGGGGAGCTGCATGGTGGTGAGGGCACTTTGAAATGGTGGCCAGTTTGGGTGGTTTGCCTGGTGAGGGGGTCTCTGAATTGGAACATCCGGGAGTCTGGGTGGCTGGGAGTCCAGCTGTCAGGCAGGCTGGGAGGGGTAGGGGAAAGGGCGGCAGCGGCAGGATCAGCAGGGTCTCAATCAGTGTGTGAAATGCTGTCTTGAAAAATTCCTACACCAAAGTCCATTTTCAGCACTCCCTACTACTAGGGACCTGATGACACGCATGTTGACCCTGCTCAGGCAGTGGTGAATACTATCAGGCTAATAACTAGATGTGACCAGTGTGACCCTCCTTCACTTCAAACCTAATTCCACTGTTTAGGCACATCTTCAAATCCTTCCGTGATTTTGAATGCCATAATCATATGTTGAACTCATCGGGCAAAATATGGTCCACTATGTCTCTTGGGATGGGTCTTCATGGCCTTCCTACATTGCTGAGTTCGCCCAACTTCTGGAGGTGAATTGAAGCCACCTAATTGGTTTGAATCAGTGAGTCTTCTCTGCGATATGCCCTGTTGTTCAGCGAGTCACACTCCACTGAAATGAGGTTGACAACAACAACATGGATGTCCTTGCCAGACTCTACATGCCCTCTGAATCAAATAATGTTCTATGGGATAGCTGGAATGGCAAGATGGACCAGCGAGTGCAAGCAGTGTTTCATACCCCTCAGGCTAGTGGAAACAGAAATTACAGTGGATACTTTGGATCCAAAGGAGTTGTTCATTGCCATTCTTGTGAGGAACACTATGCTAAGGGTTCATGAACACCTATCTGCATTGTATGTCTGCCCTCTTTTACCAGATTTGCCAATCACTCACTGACCTGCCCTAGTGAGGATGCTGTTTCAAGTAGTTGTTGAATAGATAAGTAGGGTACCTAGTACATACACCCCCATTAGACTAGAAGTAGTACAAAGGACATCCGGACATAGTCCGTGACTGTCCAGAGTCAGTCCACACCGGACTCTACACTGGCAACGCACTGCACTGGACTTGGTACATCCATACCGGATACAATCCAGACCTTATGTAATAAGGCATGCAGATGCAGCAAGGTCTTCGCATACTCTCTGGGAATCACTTAGATGCTTAGTAGACAGTATATATACCAGGGAAGCCTCCCTGATGTAATAGAACAAGTCTTTCTGTCTCACTCCCATCATTTGTGCTCGTCCCAACCACCCAGGTAAGTCTGGTGGCCTTCCCTCGCAGACACATGCTCTGCTCGACAGTAGTCCTACCACAACATCCCATCAGACAGGAAATGCCCCTCAGGCTTCCACATTTCGTGAAGATGTATCACTTGTCATGTCTGTCTCTCGAGTGATGCCTCTCAAAGAAGATTAATCACATTTCCGACAACCACTCAGTAATGAAGAAGGATCCCATGATGTCATCATAGAGTTCCCTATGACACATCAGGGTCATTTAATTGTTTGGGTGAACCCCAGTACCTGGCCACTGCCAGACCCAAGGAATCAAGTAGTGGACCAGCTTGGAATACTAAACAAGAAGAATTTCCACAGTTTTACTGCAACCCTGACGACTTTTTATTACATAGAACATAGTGTCACTGGAGAGGAATCAGGGAACTTGTCTTTTTCTGGATTCTGAATCAAGTTGCATCATGTATCATATGCTCAAGATTGTGCAGATGGTCACCATCGTACAGACCGCAATCGATAGGTGACTCTGATTTGCGAAGGCAGGCAGTAGCATATAAGTATGCACCAGGAAAAGGTTTGGTATTTCTAAATTTCTGATCCATATCCCATTACTGCATGGACGTAATATGAAGAGACCAAACTTGAATTGAGGATCCGAACAGCAAGGACAAATGGGCATTCAATGGATTGTGTCATGCACAAGCGGTGGCACAACCCTGGCCTAGAGAGTCTTATCCAAGCAATAAAAGAATCTACATGTTCAGGCATTGAGTGGAAAAGGGTACATATGTTGAGACCCACATCAAATTGGGAGTGTTTTTGTCATTATCACAGATTGACCTTATACATATGTTTGTGCCGGGGGAAGGGCTGTGTTAGGCCCAGAAGCAGAATCGTCCACGATGAAGGAGGGCATTGTGTTGTTAAACACCATAGAGGAAGTGGGTTACTGAGGGCAAAACTGGGGAGGAGGACCAGACACACCATGTCATTGGAGTGGAAATAGAGGAAAAAGCGACCAATGATGACTTGTGTTCACATCCAACCCATTCCTGTTTGGCGCCCCTCTGACCTTGTTCATGCAGGATGATATCTGTTTTCTTTTACCCCAGTGTGGGCAGTGTCGAAAACCACACCTACATGCTCAGCACCAACCTCATCCATTGTGGCCACAAAGTCGCTGTCATCACACAGTTACTCCCCAGATTGTGTTGGCATATGGTGGCTGCTCCCCGTGCTCAAGGTCTACTACATGCCATTCATGGCCATCACCTCATCTGTGACTTTGCTGAACTACTTCACGCTTTTGCCCTACTGAGGATGATCACTGTGCGGGAGCATATTCAGTTGATTTGTGCCCATGTGAGTCTCTCGTCTCACCATGCTCATTGTGTGTACTGTGTTTACAGATCACAGTCTTTCTGGGTTCGGAGATGTGGTGAGCATCTTGACCAACAAATTCCTGGCGGCTGTTCTGAAAAATGTTGATGCTGTCATTTGTGTCTCTCACATGGGTTGAGTTTGGTGGTCAAGTGCCTCATGTGAACAGCTCAAGGAAGCAACAGGCATGAAAACACAGTGCTTTGGAGTCAACTGTTCAAGCCTTCAGAGGATGACCCTTCAGTGTCTGTTGTATGGTTGAGTGTATACATGACCCCAAACGTGCTCATCACTAAACAATTCACCCCATCACCCCAGCCCCAACCACTTGAGACTAGTGAGTCCTGTCAGAGTATGTCCCCATCGCTTGACCAAGCACAACAGTGAACATCGTCATCATTTCTTGCCTGGCATATTGCAAGGGCATTGATCTCCTCATTTCCACACACCGCATATATGTTCCGCATTTCCCAATGTCAAGTTATTGTCGGTGTGCGTGCACATGCCTCACATCCTTCTATGCCATGCTCATGCTCAGATCCACCAGGCGGCAATGGCCTGAAACTGCATGACCTCCTCCAAGCGTGTGAATGGCACCTCCTCCAAGACCACATTGAACTCCTCGTACCCATTCACCACCGTGATGTTGGGGACATGTGTCCATCCCACCCACTCCTGTTGGTTGATTGACTGACATGCACACTCACACCAGGTCCCCATACTAGTATGCGGCACCATCTTCCTCAATATGTCCCTCACTGAATCCTTTTGCATCGCCATCCTTGAAGCAGCTTGTACAGGCCTTTGCATTGCCTCCACATGCATTGGTGGGGTCCCTGAGATTCTCCCTAAAGACATGATGTCATTTGCCACGTGCAATGAAGGTGGTGTCATCCCTTCCCAGGTGGTTGTCATGCACGTGCCCACACTGACAGACGTGTTCCTACTGCTCTCGGAAGTGATCGAGATCCTCAAGAGGTGCACATGACCTGCTCGAAGTGCATGCACACGTGAAACAGTTTTATGACTGGATGCATGTCATGGCATGTACCAAGGTGGTGTATGATTCCATCATATGTGCTCATCCCATCGAGTTCAAGGTCCAAGTGAGATGGTGCATCATGGTTGTTGGTCATTGTGTTGTGCGAGGCCTTTGACATGCAGGTGTAGGGTGATGTTGTTGGGCCTGTTTGCGGGGCTCATCTATACTACCATTCTCATTGTTGACTCACAGGTCAGCCTCACCTGTGCTATTGCTTAGCACTGCACATCACTGGAGCCTCAGGGATCAAGAAGCACATGCTCTCTCTGAGGATATGTTGTGTGCTCTCTTGAGAATGTTGTGCGCTCCATCAAAAGAGTTGTGCACTCCCTCGAGAATGTTGTGTGCTGAATGAAAGTGCATTTGGATGCTGTAAGAAAGTTAGTCAGTGTGGGATGCAAGTATAACTCATCCCAGGGGTTCTGAAGAGGATAGAAGAGAGAGGGTTTGTTCCAAACCTATCTCAAGCACAGGCAAGAGAATTTGGAGTGTGGAAAACATGGAAATGGAAGTCCAGACACAGACACAGAAACACGGAAACAGATCTGGACACAGACACAGAAATGGATGGGAAAGACGAAGGAAATGGGGAAGGGAAACGACTCAGAGATGAACCTGCACACGGGCAGGTGACCTTCAGACTGCAAGAAGATAGTCTATTCCTAGCTAGACATGCTCTTAAGTAGAATGTAGCTATTGGAAATGCTACATGAAAACTTCCAGGGACCCTGTCATCCCTGTCAGATGCGAAGGAAAATAAAGAGGGCTGCCTCTATGGTACAGCAGTGACAGTGGCAAAGGCCTAGAGCCCCAGCACGTGATGTCTGAAGTGATATGAACAGTGGCAATAAGTCTGGACGACCTGGACATGGAAACATGGGACGGAAACAATCTGGACTGACATGGATTGGATGGAACGGACATGGATTGACATGGGTTGATGTGGAACGGCGACCTGGAAAGCTGCGAAATAGGGGGTTTCAACCATAGAGAGTGATGAACTCCTACAATGCTCATACATGGATGCATGTCAACCCTTGGTTTGGATCAAAATCAACCAATCAATCAAGGAATCAATCAACCAGTTGTGTTGGTTCTAGGGGTGGTGTCATGTGTCACCATATATAATTAGGAACCTAGCAAACATGCACAGCATTTTTCTTTTCCTGATTATCCTTACCAGTGTCTAAGCATCATATCCATATTTCATCCTGTTGATCAACAGTTATTCACACCCCACTCAGTGCTTCCTTGGCCTATTTTTTCCATCTTCCTCAATAACAGAATTCATAGTAACCTCGCAGTGAAAAGCAGCCTTCGTGACTGTAAGGAAAATGAACCTCAAGCATCGGCACTAACCAACACAGCTATTTAGATACCCACAAGATGGCATGAGATGTCAATCAACCAATTTGACCAGACCAGGCGGAACCCTCTGCTACTTGCAGACCTATTTCTTCTTGTACTGGACTGCATTCAGCCCAAAATTCACAGGTTGACACTACTCATGCTGGCTCTGACCTGCCATACCCTCTTGGAGCCTTTATTGGACCGTTTATGGAGGAAGCTATATTCACTGATGCCACTTATCCGATGCTATTGTAATCCTCACAATTTGGCAAGTTCACAAACTTTCGACCTCTCAATGATGGTTTTCTCATTGTGATCTGGATAGACCCCTCCCACTGATTTCCAATTCACTGTCATTCAACGATATGCTCAACGTGTCCAAGAACTTACTGTGCTGTTTGAGGCAACTTCTAGTGGATTCCTTAAATACACAGAGAGGAGAACTTCTAGCCTCTTTCCAAATATAAGGGTTCTTCGCTGGTGTTCATTTTCCCACCCCTCTCCTACTGTCTTCCAGCAGCTTCTCAGCCCAACACTGCTTGCTGTTCAAGCTTACTTTACCAAATCAGACAATGGGATAGTCTCCTTCCTCAACAGCTTCCTCTCCAGATGTCACAACCTGAGGTCTGTCCTAGTGATGCTTCCAGGATCAGCAGTTTCTCCCAATACCATCCAAGTGCTTTCGAAGTCAATCTGCCACCAGGACCTTCAAGCCATTGAGACATTTGGCCACATTACCAACCCTAAAGGTGCTCTGCATTGAGCTTTCCAAAGCCCTATGATCCCACATATGCTCCTTTCTGCCCATTGACCCATTGTTATGCAATATTGAGAAGCTCACACTCAACACACCAAAGCTTGATCTGGTTCTTGGCCTCCTTCAACCTCGTGGACAAATATTCAATTCATTTAGGCTATTCTGCTCCAAAAGACCACCATCTATAGACATCCTTCACCTCCTTGAAGTGCTTGCATCCAGGCCATGCACCCTCCAATATCTCATGATACAAATCAGCAAATTCAGCAATCTTTCACAACTCAATCAGATGAAGAGTGAGGTCCTGAGTTTCCACCTTTCCTATCAAGTGCTTCGGCCCCTCATGGCCTGTAGGACACTTTCACACCTCATCATCCAGTGGAGTGAACAGATGTTTTTGAATGATGAAGAACTTGCTAGCCTGGCTCACAGCTGGCCTCTGCTTGAATCTCTTGAGCTTGTTTCTGGGTATGGAGGAAGCTTCTTATCTGACGCGAAATCCCCCACACTTCAGGGCTTGGTGTTTCTGATGACTTCCTGTCCCAGAATACAGAGAATTGCACTATCTATCAATGCCAGGCACATCCCAAATATTCGGGACCAAGCCCAGGATACCGCACTGTGCAATACAGCCTTGAAATTCTTGATGCTCTTTGAATCGCCTATCAATGAACCTCTTCTTGTGGGGGAGTTCTTCTTGAAATACCTTCCCAGCTTGACCACAGTGCATGCCAAGTTTCTGAGGCTTCCTGGAACAGATGAACTGGCAGTGCAGAGATATGAACTGGCTTGGGAGCATGTTAAGTCTTACTTGCAGGGGTCCCATCTAGGACACGAGGATGCAGATGATGACAATATATACCCTGGATTGTCCCCAGTTGGTATCATATTTTCTTATGAGGCCCAATTTCATCTGCCTTGGAAGTATTTGGCCATGCCAGTGATGTATTAGTTGAATTCAAGTTCCACCACCTCACATTAACTTGTGATGTCCAGCAGACCCAGACTCATATGGTGGAAAATCTGCACAAAAAATAATTGTGGTTAAAAAATCCCATCATGGTCAAAATTACTGGTCATCATGGAAAAAAACCTGATTGTGCCAAAAAAGCCTGCCGTGCCTCACTTTACATTCCTATCTCAGATGATCAACTCCAAAGTCTTCCCAGTTCTTGCAAACTGTGGCCCACTACTCGCTCAATTACTAGTACTGTACAAGCTACCTACATCACTACAGCTGGCCGTGCTGATTCGTCTCAGGCTTGTCTTCAGCTAGCACATCCATTTCAACTTGCTTTGACTCGCGGCATGCTGTGCTTGTTGCACCACTATTGTGGCCACCATTTCCATCATATCTGACTCCATTGATGTCGTTTGTGCTGCTCCAATTGTACGCAATGCTGTCCATCGCCTCCTGGTCGCCCTCTGGACCTCCTGGCCCTATATATTGACATAGCACACTCATTTCAACAATATGCTCATCTCCCTTGCTCCTGGGGGATTCCTCTTTCTGCGGCTCCATTCAACCTCAACGCATCCCTTTGCCTTTGATAGGTCCAAAATGACCTCCTGGGCCAGTATATCAATTTGGTGGGTCTGTTCTGCCGATGTGCTCGTTACTGACTCTCCTAAGACATTCCCTGATGCTCTGGGCATCGCCTGGTGCACCTGTTTCGCCCTCTAAGGCCAATATGGCGAGTTCTGCTCCTCACCCTTCTCTGAGTGTTTGTGCTCACATTCTGACATGTTCTGCAGCTTCCTTGACATGTTCCCAGTGTCCTTGTTGTGTGGTGGAACCATGCTTCTAGGTTGGCAACGTGAGCTACTATGATGAAGGACTTGGTCTGCTTCATCACTATGCTACCCTATGTGTAGTTAATATGAGCGCAGTTGTACTTTTTTTCCCATAGTGGTCAGGTCCTTTTGGCATGGTTGAGTGTTTTTTTTTTTCACAATGGGTGGTTATTTTTGGTGTGGTCGAGAGTTTTTTTGTGATGGTCAGATCTTTTTGGCATGATCAAATGTTTTTTTCCCACAATAACCAGTAGTTTTGATCATAATGGGATTTTTTCACCACGGTGACTAGGGATTTTGACTGCAATGAGATTTTTTAACTGCAATTATTTTTTGTGCAGATTTTCCGCCATGTTCCCTCCACTGCATGTACTTAGTTTGTGAACTTCAAGTAAATATGTACTGAATCTAACTGGCCACAGTGAGATACACTGTGGCCGTCCTCGTGATCAAGAAGAACTGATTCCTGAGTTGCTTTTACATCTGGTGTTTTGCCAGTTCCTGGATGACTGCAAAACTCACTCAATAACTGCAGAAGATATCATTTTCATGGGGAAGTTTGCACATGCCATGTCTGGGTTGTATGAAAATGAAAATGAGCAAGTTGATAGGATTAACAAGTTGCTCACAAGCTATGGAATTGGACTTTGCATCACCATGAAGAAGGGAATTCAGGACTACTGGTTGGATGGTGACATGTCTGTCAGTGAATGTCGTTATGCGATTGCAGAGTTCAAGAATGAGGCAGTGGCCTTGGTCTCAGAGCCATACATCCAAGCTGCTGTCTACCACCTAGAACAGACAAGAACGCAGGTGCTGGAACACACTGGATCTCCCCTGCCTTGTTTTCTCTTAGTTCTTTTCGATTAGTGTGCAATTTTCTTTGTGATTCATTGGTATGCTGACCACTCTTTCTCCAAGACCATACATCACCTTTTGCTGGTGAGTTGCGAAGTCAAATTCTTTTGACCCCACTAGCCTTCAACTATCATTCTACCAATATCAACAACAACAAACACGACCTCACCAAGCAATTCACCTCCAAGATTGCCATCATTGTTTGGTTGACAGGATACACTGTGGCAGCCCATTGTTGGATGTATGCAGCAAAGGCTTCGTGGCATCTCAGGATTGGGAGAATAAGAGGGACAGACGTTGAGGCGAAAAACATGTGTTTTCATCATTCCAAGATGGTCTTTACTAGCATTCAAGATTTATTGGCCAGGTGGCTCACTTGTGGCCACCACCTCAGAGGATGAAGCTTTGAAGTGTTTGAAGGGCCATTTCTAAGGTCTCAGACAGGCATGAGTCCTATACTGTTAGTCCATCCAATGTGTATGTACATTTGCTTACTATCTTTTCATCTCTTACTGATCTCACCATATTTCACCCCCTCCTCCGCTACACTGGCATGCTTAGACTGCCACTAACTACCAAAGTGTTCGATGACATTGCAGGTCTTACCCTTACCTTGCTTGGCCTCAAACATTTCTGTCGAGCCTCAATGGCTTGTTTTGAGAAAGAACTGTGCACCAGGTTTGTTGAACTGAATTGTCAATTTGGTGCGAACGGCTGACCAGACGATAATGAACCTAGTTTTGCTACATTCCATGGAATCACTGAGGAACACCCTGCTTGAACAGTCACCAACTTGTCTAAAACCCCCAAAGACTCAGAGTTGCTCAATGGCACTTCATTAACTTTGCACCTGCCTTTGATGTTTGATAATGGTGAAGCTGCTCTGTGAGATCTGTCAGCTTCCAAGCCTTGGGCTCTTCCCCAGTCAGAATGCCTCAGCAAGTATGCTGATTGAATCGCTGTGTCAAGCTAGAGCACCTTTAATGTGCTCTCCTCCAGTGGTGATCACCCAGTGGAAACCTGTTGCTGTCCGCATCCAACGAGGCAATACCATTCAATGTGAGACTGGTGCCTACTGGGAGATGCACCATGTCAACAAACGCTGTGCCAGCGAGTGGACAAGGGTCATCCATCGCAGGCCAGACGTGCCAGTGCCACATGCGCAGATACCCCCTGGTGTTATCCTGGGGAAACAAATGGAGTGTGCTGACCAACGAGGCAGCACACTAGACTAGGTTTTGTACTGGGATGGTCTCCGTGTGCCAGTGTATGTGGACAAAGGGACCAAAGTGCTTGGAAAGGCAGTCTGTGAGGTTATAAGAGGGCTGTGCATAGTGCAGGTTAAAGTGCGCATCCACAGAGGATGGAAACATCGGAGAGCAACGGACAGGAAGTGTTCTTGTGGGCCATGCATATATTCAGATGGCAGCTCTGTGACCAGGGCAAAATTAGAAATCATGCCGGCTGACCAGAGCTGTGCAAGACAAGTCAAGGCTGACCCCAGGTCTGTCTTGAGCTGGCCTGGATCAAACAAGATGGAAAGCACCATCTCTAGAAAGAAAGGTCATAGTTGAGCCAGTTGTGTTTCAAGACAGAATCCATTCTCAATCTTTGCATTTTGAATGGTGAAAAGTGCGCCTTCTGGAGCGCCTGGAACACTTGGCAACTCATAATGGCCCTCATGCATGGATTTCAATGGCATAAAAGAACTGCTGGGTGGTTCTGATCTTCTGCAGGTCCACTTGGAAAACACATTGAAGTCAATGGCCAGCTGTCATATCCCATCCTAACCCCGACCCTCCGGACCAACTCCGGACCACTCGCTCACTAACTCCAAGGCTTTTACACCTAGGACTTCACTTCTGCCCTCCGAACATCTTTGATTCTCACTTATGTACATATGTTTCTCCTTTTGTATTAGTTCCACTTCCTTCTTGCTTCTGAACCTGTGCTCGCACAGCTCCAGTTATCTTGACTCCGCACTCCATCTTACTCAGATTCCGTCTTACTCATATCCTTACTCATGTGATGTTTTCTGTTACTAATGCGATGTCCGCACTCCGTATATATAGTTCTCAGTACATAGTCATTAGCGTTAGCTTTGATATCAACTTAGACAATTATCCTCTGTCTTCCGCATTCCAAATTCATCTTCCTCTTTGCAATCCACCAAAGTCCTAGCAACTCTGATTGACCTCCAACTATCTGCTCCGAAATCTGAGGCACACGACCAAGCAAGGGGGCAGCACACAAGCTGAACCCAATGCCTCATTCCGACCAGAACTCCGGAGTTCTGGAGTTCATTGGAGGATAAGTCACGGTCTTAACACCAGCCTGAAGTTGATTCCACTCCACCAATTCGTTCACACCATAATGGCTATTCGGAACGTGCACTCACCCAGCTGTTGCTCATGTCGGGTAGTATGACCATGCAATTGAGTCATCATGTGAGCATGTGGAGCCACATGAAGTGCACATGCACCTTGGATTCTTGTTCTCCAATGCGGACAGGGATGAAGTGACATGGATCAATACAGTATGTGGCATCGGGCAGCAGTATGTCATCACCATCCTTGTCCACACAGTTGACAACGTGTGTTTGGATGTCATGAAGCTCATTCAGAATGCGGGTCATGCACAATGACCATGCAAAGGGGGCAAGGTATGAAGGGATGCAACCTTGCCATTTTACATGTGAGCATGCAGGCTAGAACCCTGAAAGGTCCTAAGGAACCTCAGTTTGCAGGATGAAGCCTGCACGGCCTGCTGGAATATTGCAAGCTTGGCAGCAGGTTTGTACAGCCTGAGTATTGCAAGATATAGAGATTTGGAATGAGGGGTGTGGAGGGCGCGTTGCAAGATGAGGTCAATATGGTGACCTGTAATGCAATAGAAAATGGGGGAATCTGCATGGCTGTACTTTCCTTGTGATCAGAGTCAAAGAAAACTGACATCAACCTGCGATAATAATGAAAGGCTGGAGTCAAAGACTCTCAAGTACAGGGCCATTGTCAGGGAATGCTTCTAGTCAAGGTTTCGCAGGAATATGCATCATCAGTTCCAGCCATGAATTTCAGGCATGTTCAAGCTATACTGAACTTGTATAAAATGGCATCCAAGACAATGACACTGAAAGCTGCAGCATTCAGCTTTGGGCCTGCAACTGTCTGCCATCCTCACCAGGATTCCACAAACTTGTTCAAAGTTCGGCATTTGTAGCATCATGGCTCTGGGTCACTTTGATCCCACACTTGGTGGCCACATGGTGCACCACCCTTCCGATGTCTCATTCAGCATTTGTGGAAATTGGAATTGCATGCCAGTGAGAGAGGGCTTCAAGTTCGAGGTGAGTGGTTCGGTGTCACAGCAGCACGACGACTCACAACTTGAGATGGCAGACCTACCTGCGCTCCTTCCAATTGCCCGCCATGGTGGTGGGTGTCGCACACTGGCAGCTGTCAACTTCAATGTGACTACCACCACTGTGATGACCCCTCACAGAGTCACATCAGGTCCAGGCCTCAGTGTTCAATATTCAATTTTCAACACCAACTCCTTTCTCCTTCAGGTTTAGCCCTCGATCACCCCTGCTCTTAGGAATTGCTACAGGATCCAATGTAAGTGGGGGTGCATGCTTCAACTCTTCACTCACCAAAGTGGCCCACATCCAGCGAGGTCTATGACCATGGAAGACAAGTAAAGGCTACTTGGCCACCATTTCCATTGTATCCAACTCTGTTGACATCATTTGTGCTGCTCCAATTGCACACAGCATCGTCCCCTGGTCATCCTCTGGACTCCTGGCCCTATTATCAGCATAGTGCACTCGTTTTGATAACACCCTCATCTCCCTTGCTCCTGGGGGATTTCCCATTGTGTCCACTGCCGCCTATGATGTTTCCACAGCTCCATTTGGCCTCAACGCATCCCTTTGCCTCTGGTAGGTCCAATGATCTCCTAGGCCAGGATATCACTTTGGTGCGTCTGTTCCATCAATGTGCTCATTGATGACTCCTAAGTCAGCCCCTGATGCTCTGGGCATTGCCTGGTGCAGCTGTTTTCCATCCAGGTCATATGAATCGTCTTGAGGCCAATATGCTGAGTTTTGCTCCTCACCCTGTGAGCATTTATGCTTGTGTTCTGACACATTTGGCAGCTTCCTTGGCATGCTCCCAGCATCCTCATTGTGTGATGTGAATCATGCCTCTAAGTTGGCAACATGGAGTACTGCAATGAAGGACATGGTCTGCTTTGTCCATAGTATGCCAACCTACGTAGTTAATGTGGAATGTGCTTTCTTTCCCACACTGTTCAGATCTAAAATTTGGCATGGTTTTTTTTTTTTTTCCACAATGGGCATTTTTGGCACAATCAAGTTTTTTTTTCCACAATGACAGTCCAGTAATTTTGACCATGATGGGTTTCTTCACTGTGGTGACTAGGGATTTTGACTGCAAATGGGATTTTTTAACTGTGATTATTTTTTGTGCAGATTTTCTGCCATAGTTTTTGGTGTTGGAGTGTCACATGTCACATGGTACCATCACTTGCCCTTGGTCATTGATTCATTACACAAACCTGGCAATGCATCACCATAAATCTTCTCATCAGCACCAGCAGTTTATCTCCAAGCCGAAACAACACAGAGAATTGACAGCCATCACTCCATTCAAGTTCGCTCTACACTCCCAGAAGAATACTATGAACCAGGAAAGTATCCCACCCAAAAGACCAACTGCCGATACAAACATGACCATCACCAAAATTATGCCAAGTAGAGCATTTTACCCCAGCTTTCCTCAATTGCTCTCATCTTGCCAAGTTGAGCCACACACCATCGGCGGCTCATCTTATTCTCCCATTGCTGCAGAAGGCATCAAGCCACCTGTCTTTGCACTGGTAAGTCAAGATTTGCTTGTTTATGGCACTGCCTGTATGATTTTGACTTGTTTATCCACAGTGAGCATCCTCTCTGCTTACCTCTGAGCCGGTAGGTGGGTATATGCACGCAGATTCTGTCATAAATACACAAATGATGATTGGCCCACATGTGCAGACATCAGTTTCAGCTCATGCCAATTTGTATTGTCCACAACTTGAAGGCAGAGCTCCGAGGGCAGTGTCAATACGAGCACGCAGAAACCCGATCCGAACCTAATCGAACCCAACATCACCCATAACCTGGTGTCTATGTATTTCCTCAAGATTCAAGAAGAGTGGGTCAACGAGGTGTGTGTTCCTACAGTGTATTGGCTGCCCTTGATTTCAATTGAAATATAGCTTGACAAATTTAGATTGTGGTTAGCAGCCAAGGTTGAGGAGAATACTATGCTTTCAAAGAGCGTAGCTCAACTGGAAACTGCACTGTGTAGAAGACAGAAATGAGTACTTGGAAGAGGGTGGAATAGGCCCAGCAAATAACAGAGACAAACACATATAAGATGATGACATGTGGAATACAGAAATGGAAGTGTGAGTGGTCTCTCTCCTATTGTTAAATGGATCATTGATATCTAAAAACCCATTTCAATCACTGAGTGGTGACTGTTACAGGCTTTGTTCTTATTACAATGTGGACATCCTTCCATCCATGGATGGGTTGATAGAGCAAACTCCTCTCTGGAGTTTAGATCACATAGAGTGAGCATCTGCTTTCCATCTGGAAAGTTGTGAGTTACTGTGTTTATGAGGCAATGAAATGGTTGCCCTAGTAGCAGGTTGAAGTTTGTGCATGCCATTATCTGGACCTGCAACAATACTTTGCCTAAATTGAAGTCTAGTGCAAGGTTTTTGATGGCATCTATGATAGTGTCAATATTGGTATTTGTGGAGGATATTCACATGATGTGGTCAGAATGGATTGGTAGTTTGAGCTCCTCCCAGATACATTTGGGCATTGCAACAGGACACCTTTCAAGGTCTGTCTGGAACCACAAATCTTCACTTTGATTGCTTTTAGCAGAAGACTGTAGTGAGTGAGGATGAGTCTGTCATTGTTCCAATGCATATTGTCACCAAAGTCTTGTAGAATCCTAGCTGGACCATGACTAGCAAGTTCATTTACCTGAAGGAAGGAAGACATGAGGTTAGCAGTCTGCTTCACTGAGGTTAGGTTCTGGAATTGCTTCTGGAACTCCAGAGCAATGGCAAACAGATCCTTTACTGGAATTGGGACATTTGTACCCAATACCTGATTGAAAACTCTCTGAGGAGCAGTATTGTCCTCAAGAGGAAACAAATACTTGTACTAGGTGCTGGAGCTAGAAAATTGGTTAGTCTGTGGAGCTCATGATGGAATATTACTTGGCTCTTTGGACTGTGTGGGAAGTGATTCAGATGCTGTTGCAGATTATGATAAGGAGGGCATGGAAGTGTGCATGTCAGTATGAGTAGATGATGATGATGATGAAGGGGCAGCCTTCTGGAGTTCCAGAGAGAGAACCTCCTCCATCACAGTAGTGGTACAGTTCTCTGGTCTCTTTCAAGCTGGAATATGAACACCATTGAACTATGGCCACTTCCCTTTATTTTTTGAGGCTTTATCAGCCTGAAAGCTAGCCCATGCATGAGTGAAATAAGGCTGGAACTCTGGGTTAGCAATAATGGGCATCTTGATACTCTCTGCTTTTGTTTCTGCCATCATGAAGATGGAAGGATCAATGTTAAGGATAACCAGAGTATCCAGAAATGCAGCTATTAAGATGCCAGCCATCATATGTGGTGGTTGATTCCTTGAAAGGGTGTTAGCCACAATGGATAATAAAGAGGATTGGGCAGATTGCTGCAAAGCCATTGTCTGGTCAACAGCTTCTTTAAGACACCTTGCTCCTTGTACCTGAGGAATCTCAGTTCTATCAGGTAGGTACAATCTGGTGTCTGTCCCTTAGACTATCTTTCTTGAGTTTAGGTACTCTATGCAGCTTGGGCATGTGCACATAAAGTGTCCAGAACTGCCACAGAACCTGCACATCATAGGAGTGTGCATAGCCTGATTTGCTTCAATCTTGATGGTGTAGGAGTTCATCACTCTCTACAGTTGCAGACACCTTTTCCACAGCTTTCTGGGTTGTCATCCCAATTTATCCATGTTAATTCATGTCCAATCTGTCCCAATCTGTTTGTATCTGTTCCATGTCCATGTGATCCGTTTGTGTTTGAACCCTCTGGACTCACTTCCATTGTACATTTCACTTTGGACATTGTGTGCCAAGGCTCTAGGCCTATGCCACTGTTACTGCCATATTATAGACTTGAAGGCAGCCTTCTTTATTTTCATTCACTCTTGACAAGGGTGACAGGGCCCTTGAAGTTTTTTCATAGTATTTCCAATAGATGCTGTACAGTCCAAGGACTTAAAAACCCTTTGTCTTAGGGATAAATATATATTTTCTTGCAGTCTGAAGGTCACTTGTCCATGTGTAGGATTGTCTCCAAGTTGTCTTTTCCTTTCTTTCTCTCTATCTTTGTCATCTTCCACATTCTGGTTTCATGTTATCTGCCTCCATTCCAGACATCTGTTCCATGTTTTCCACATTTCAGACTCTCTTGCATGCATGCACTCAAGATAGGTTTGAGCAACCCTGGGCCCCTCTCTTATTCCCTTCTCAGAACCCCTGGGACAAGTCATACTTGCTTCCCACACTGACTATCATTCTTACAACTGGAGCCCACCACGAGGGGTTCTATTAGGTTGTTGAGAAAGATGCTTCATTCCATACCTCAGCACTTACCACTTGAGATCTTTTTCTATTCACCTTGTTATTAACATCTGTTAGATCTGCTCCTGTTAGAGCTGTGCCAGAGATGAACTCCTATACAACTCCAGAACTCTGGAGTTTGTCAGATTCCTAGGGGACATTGGCCTCTATGTGCTGTGCCCTTGCTGACATTCATATCCTGATATTTTGGAGAGCAGAGATAGATGATGTGGTGTAGGAAAGATAGTCAGTGTAGGAAGCAAGTATGACTTGTCCCAGAGGTTCTGAAGAGGAAAGAAGAGAAAGGGTTTGCTCAAACCTAGCTCAAGCACGAGCAAGAGAGTCTGGAGTACAGGAAACATGGAATAGACATCCGGAAGTGGAAGTGGATAACATGGAAGCAGACCTGGAAATGGATATGGAAGATGATGAAGACAGAAGAAAAGAAGGGGAGAGACGACTTGGAGATGATCCTGCACATAGGCAGGTAACCTTCAGACTGAAAGAAGATGATCTATTCATAGCTAGACAAAGCTCTTAAGTAGAGTGTAGTATTGGAAATACTACATGAAAATTTCCAGGGACCCTGTCATCCCTGTCAGATGTGAAGGAAAATAAAGAGGGCTGCCTCTATGGTATGGCAGTGACAGCAGCACAAGCCTAGAGCCCTGTCACATGATGTCCAAAGTGACATGTACAATGGAAGTGAGTCTGGATGATCTGAAAATGGACAGACCACATGGACACAGAATGGATACAAACAGATTGGAACAGATTGGACATGGATTGGCATGAATGGATGTGGGATGATGACCTGGAAACCTGTGAAAGAGGGGTCTGCAACTGTAGAGAGTGACAAACTCCTACAGCAGAGTTAGGACAAGAGAAGTCCTATAAAAGAGAGAAGTGATCAGAAGAGGAGTTCTGTCATATCCTGTCCTAACTCCGACCCTCTGGACCAACTCCAGACCACTCACTCATGAACTCCAATCCATTTACACCTAGGACTTCACTTCCGCCTCTAGACATCTTTGATTTTCACTTACATACATATGTTTCCCCTTTTGTATTAGTTCCGCTTCCTTCTTGCTTCCGAACCTGTGCTTGCACAGCTCCGGTTATCTTGACTCCGTACTCTGTCTTACTCAGATTCCGCCTTACTCATACCCTTACTCATGCAATGCTTTCCATTACTAATGTGATATCTGCGCTCCATATATATAGTTCTCAGTACATAGTCACTAGCTTTAGATTTGATATCGACTTAGACAATCATCCTCTGTTTTCTGCACTCCGAATCCATCTTGCCCTTTGTGATCTACCAAAGTCCTAGTGACTCTGATCGACCTCTGACTATCCACTCTGAAATCCAAGGCACGTGACCAAGCAAGGGGGCAGCACACAAGCTGGACCCAACATCTCATTCTGACCAGAACTCTGGAGTTCTGGAGTTCATCAGAGGATAAGTTACGGTCCTAACAAGTTCAACAGTTCTAGTTGATATTCAAGCTAAACTAATACATGACTACAAAGGAGTTTATATATGGAATAGCGGTGAAGGGAAGTAAGGGACAAGTCCAACTAGGTCCTTAACAAAAGAAATGATCTAAAGGAACAATAGGTTCATCCCTAAAGAGACTTTTGATGAGTTGGTGAAGGAGGAGACCTAAAGACAGAAGAGTCTGGAGGGTTCTAAGGAGGTCCAGACCTTGGGAAACTAGGAGGGATGGATGGAAAAGGACTTGGAAGGCTTTGAGGATAAGGAGAGGTGAACAATGATAGATGGATGATGGTTGTCCAGTGCATAGAAAGTGATGACTGGTGTGACCACTGTGGTTGGAATGGATGCGGATGTGATGGACAATAGTAGTGGACATGATAATATGGTGGATGACAATGAGGACAATGAGGACAAATAAAAGGACAATGAGTGAAGTGTGATCAATGCTAATGGGTGCAAGATGCATTCAAATCATCTGACAAACAGTTTATAGTCCGGAGCATACTCCAGACTGCCATAACAACACCAATTTGAAATAGTATGACAGGACCATATGGAGTGTAAGTACCTGGTGCCTCACACATCAAAAACCATAAGGAACTAGCCAAGATGCCCAAAGTCATAGAATAAAGTGGTCACAAACCTCAAACGACACCAGTGTGATGCGGACTATTGCAGACAAAGGACTGGATGATCTGGATGATTCCTGTAGGAGTGGACCAGCGGACAATAACAGACAATGGACGGACGTGACGTGGGTGGATAGGATCACTAAGGACATGAGTGACGATGATAGGGAAGTCATGTAGAGGTCATAGGATAGGTCCAACAACCATAAGGAATGGTAGTTTCATACATTCAAAGGAGACTTTGTTTCTGACTGTCCCCAGTCAGTGTCATGTGATCTGTGATGCAGTCATGTGACTGCATTTGTTGATTGGTTCCATGGAAACAATGCGGAGTTTGAATCATGGGAGTATATAGGGTGGACCTTTATTTCCTTTCTTTGCATCCCACCTCTATCTGTCAATGCAACAATATCAAACCACCTTAGCAAACTCTTCACCATTGCCAGACCTGACCCCAATGCCAACAAGAAGGAGGCCATGAGTGCTGCACTCAAGCAGGCCATTGGGAGGGTCGAGATCCAGCATAAGGTGATGCCGGATGATGATGAGGGGCTAGAGGAGGACCAGGTCCTCTGGATGAAAGAGTGGGAGTGGGAATGGTGCATGGTCTTTGGATCACACACATTTGCATACTGACGTGTGGATAGGGGGAGTTGATGGATGTGGCATTGGCATGCGTGGAGCTTGGCCTGCTGGTCAAGCTCAATGATGAGACCAAGGCATGGGTGAAGGAGTGCAAGGAGAAGTCTGGAGAGTGGTCCACACTTGTCAGGCATGGAAAGAGAAGGTGGAAGAGGAGGCAGCTGCAGCTGCAAAGCATGTGGAAGAGGAGCACTCACAGACACTGGTGGGACCACCAGTGAGTATGGCTGCATCGGTGACTCCATCCAACCGGCTGAAAAGGACAATGGAGGTAGTCATGGAGCTGCAGAAGGTAAGTAAGTGGATCTGTCTCTGGTACACATGGACTAATGATCCATAGATGCTCTTACAAATCCAAACTCCATGCATCGACAGTGACATGGTCCTTGGCATGGTCATCACACCCCCATCATCAAACTCATGTAGGAGGAGAATATGGAGCTTGATACACTTGCATTCCAGTTTGAAAGTTTCTCCAGGAATGTTTTGATGTTCCTCATTTGCCTCAGTGAATTCCCAAAGTTTACTGATAAAGCTGTCAACCAATCCATGTGAAGTTTCGAGGCCGACTTGAAAGTATGTGGGGTTCACCAAGCTCACTTATATATCTTTAACACCTCTGTTTCTAGTATTGGGCGTCGTGTCTTGCTGAATACAAGAGTCAGTGCTCACATAAAATGATCTTTATGTTACGCTACTGAGCGTGAACTAGTGAGAACGGCGCAGACGTACGCGGATAGTAACCAAAGACAGCTGCGCAACCATGCGTGAAGAGTAACGATGAAGCGACAGCAAAGTCAACCCTGACGACGCTGGAGAGAAGAGATACTCAGACCTAACCCTAGGCCCGGACTAGTGTCAAGCAATGGTGAATTGCGTAGAACTAGCTTAGGGAATACAAGTACAGCTACTACCCTTTATATAGGGTTGGGAATGCCAGTGGCGCACAGACCAAGTCTGTGTATGGTACAACGACGAGTTAGGAAAGTGGAACGATAACGAGGAGCGAATCATAAAAGAGAAGGGGAATCATACGATGCGAGAGCCAATGAGAAATAGAGCAGGAATCGTACGATGACGGAAAAAGAAACAAATGTGGACATGCAGCAACAGGCCTGCGATGGAAGGGATGCGTCATCGATAAGAGTCTAGGGCAGGCATGGGTGTGAGTCACAATGAGTCAGGGACGAGAAAGGAAAGAAAAAGACACACCACGTCCATATCGTAACATTACCCCGTCTCTACCCAGGTGCTTAACCTCAAGCACCTCTATAGACCAAGTGGAGGGCGTCCTCGAAACCTAGTCAAAAATCCTCTTCGTTGGGGGAAGCGGTGTGGGCGACGAGGGAGGGAGAGGGAGAGAGAGAGGTCTGGGCCCTCTGTTGAGCGATCTCCTTACCCTTGGCGGTAAGAAAGACTTTGGCCCCGGAAGAGGAACGACGCGCGCGTCGTGGGAATGGGGAGGGAGTAGGGGGGTGTTCCCGAGTGGGGAGGATGGGAGAAGGAAATTGGTCTGCTGGGGTAGTCTGGTCGTCGAGGTGGGTAGGCACGGGGGCGGAAGGAGGGGACGGCTCAAAGTTGGGGACGGAGATACTACTGCCATTGAGCAGCGGGTAAGTACATTGTTGGGAGAGGGAAATCCTCTCCACAGGTTCCATGAGGAACAACGTGAGCTCCACTGGGTCCTGGGCGAAGTAAGCCCGTCGTTGATTGGGCGAGAGGGAACAGATCAGGGGGACGAGGATTGGGCGGATCGAGTCCAGGCAAAGGGTGTCGATGGCGTCGGAGAGTCCGTTACGATGCATGAGTTCCAGGAGGGTGTGTCGAGCTTCCACGGAGAGGGTGGTCTGGAGGGCAATGAACATAGGTGGGGGCAATGGGCAATGCTGATGTAGGACTTCCTGGGTGAGGAGATGACGGTAGATGATGAGCAGGTCGCTCAAGGCATTATTACGGACAAAGGGTTCAGAGTCCTCGATGGTGTACGTGAAAAACTGATCGCCTAGAACAGCGGCATGGAAGGCAAAGCGGATATGCTGGGGAAGGAGATGGAAGTGGGGGTGAAGTACGGCTTGGCGGCGGTGGTCTCGAGTGTGAGTGGGGGGCATGGTGGAGATGGTGGGGGTTGTGGTGAGAGAGGGGGACGACAAGGAAGAAGGATATAAATGGGCCGTTTAAAGCGGCGCAGTCAACTCCAATCTCTGCTTTGATTGTTGTCCCAGGCGTCAGGGGCAGCCCACGAGTCAGCCTGGCCGGATTCATAACGATAGGTGGGAGTGCAGACGGACGTCAGCGGGATAAGAGCAATTTCCGTGTTAGCGACACAGAGTATGACAGGTCGAATGGGCGGGGTGAGACGAAACAAGTAGTAAAGGAAGGCGACTGCAATGATGAACAGCATTTCGGGGACGGAGAAGTCGAGGGAGAACTGCATGACTAGTTGGAGGAGTTTCGTTCCCAGTACTCCTTTAAAAGGTGCTGCGCGTGCGTGAGATTTGCTTCCATTTCCCAAGTGTTCTCGGCGGCAGAGTAACCCTTCCACGAGATAAGGTATTGCTGCCACGTTTTGGATCCGCGGTGTGTGAGGATTTCGGCGACCTCGTATTCTTCCTCACTGTCAATAAGATCAGGGGGGGGATCAATGAAATTTGGACCGTGCTCCGCAGTCTCCCGATAGGACGATAGAAGAGAAGCATGGAAGACATTGTGGATCTTCCATGTGGCGGGGAGGCGAAGGCGGTATGAGACAGGGGAGAGAACTTGTTCGATTTCGAAAGGACCTTCTTGTTTGGGTCCGAGCTTCTTGGAAGGGTAGTTGAGGCGAAGGTTCTTTCCTTCCAGCCACACTTTATCTCCGACCTTCCAAGGCACGAAGCAGGCAGTGACGTGTTCCTTCATCATACGCGTGGCTTTTTCATGGGCTGCAGAAGCTTCGAGATGGGCTTCCGTGAGATCCGAGAGGCGTTTTTCCAGGGTGGGGATAAAGGTTTTGCCAATTGGAGGATACGAGTGGGGTTCGAAACCCATCATCAGGGAGAAGGGGGATTTGCCGGTGGAAGAGTGGACTGCGGAGTTGTGAGAGAATTCCACCATGGGAAGGAGGGTCGACCAGGAATGTTGGTTTCCAGCGCAGAAGATGCGGAGGTAGGTTTCGAGTTCCTGGTTGACGCGTTCAGTTTCGCCGTCGGTTTGTGGGTGGTAGGCAGAGGAGAAGGCGAGGTCGTACTTCAGGAGTCTGGCAAGTTCAAGGGCAAAGGTGGATGCGAACTGTGGACCTCGGTCAGAGATGCATCGATCGTGGAGACTGAATCTAGGAAACACGTGTTGGAAAAAGAGGGCGGCTACACCAGCAGCATCGATGGTTTTGGAACAAGGGATGTAAATTACCCCCTTCATAAGCCCATGGTCGACCACAACCATGACAGAGTCGAACCTGGCGGACGGGGGTAAGGAGGTGATGAGATCCACAGAGATCTGCTGGAAGGGACGGGATGTGGTAGAAGTGAGCAGGGTGAGCGGGGGAACCGTGGGGTGGGTGTTGACCTTGGAGGCCTGGCAAATGGCACAGCCTCCAACGAAATGGCGAACGAAGGCATTCATGCCAGGCCACCAGTAATCCCGGGCAAGGAGGTTCTGGGTGCGGAAAACACTGCCGTGGCCCCCATGGGGGGACTCGTGGGTGTGGCGGACAAGGGAGAGATGGCCGGACTCGGGCACATAGAGACGACCCTTGTAGTAGAGACAGTCGTCGCGGAAGGACCAGTCAGTGGGGGAGTCACGCTGGATGGGGGTCTGTTCAGCGGCCATGGAACGGAGGGCGCGCTCGACCACAGGATCGGAGGCGGAGGAGATGCGGAGGTCGCGGAGGATGTCGGCATCGAGGGCACGGACAAAAAGATCATCCAGGAGAAGAGTGACGTCAGCGTTGTCGCATGAAAAATCTACGTCATCTTTCTGGGAAAGGGCGTCCGCAGGACCCATGGCGGTCCCAGGGAGGTGGGAAAAGGTAAGGTCGAAGTCCTGAAGATACATCTTCCAGCGTGCCTGCCAACGAGAGAGCTTCTGGGGGGAGTGGAAGAACGTGAGGTTCTTGTGGTCGGTGAGCATGGTAACGGGATGCCCGGTGCCACAGAGGTATTGTCGCCACTCCTCGAGGGCATGCATGACGGCCAGGAGCTCATGATCATAGATATCGTAGTTCTGCTCTGCCAGAGAGAAGGTGCGGGAAAAATAGGCACAGGGGTGGAGATCCCCATTACCGTCGGCCTGCATAAGAACACCACCGGATGTGGTGAGGGAGGCGTCCGTCATGATGGTGAAGGGTTTGGTGACATTGGGTAGGGTGAGAACAGGTTTCTTTAGGAAGGCAGCCTTAAGGAGTCCAAACGTGACATTGCATTCGTCAGTCCATGCCCAGGCGGCCCCCTTCTTAGTAAGGTCGTGGAGGGGACGCATGATGAGAGAGAAGTCCGGGATGAATTTTCGGTAAAAATTGCAAAATCCGATGAACGATCGGACAGCCTTAACGGATTTGGGGGGTTGCCAGTCACTGATGGCCTGGAGCTTCACAGGGTCCAGGGCCATTTGGTCCTCGGAGAGAATCATTCCAAGGTATTCGACTCAGGCTTCTCGAGTGTTGAACGTGCATTTGGAGAGCTTGAGGTGCATGTCGTTGTCCCGGAGTCTCTCCAGGACCTTAGCTGTCCGCTCCTTGTGGTCCTTCTGATTGGTACATCAGCAAAACCCGGAATTCAGCTTAGTGGTGAGGTATACTAGCGCATAGTGCTCATAGTGCTCATAGTGCTTGACAGTACTGGACAGCTACTCCAGGTTTTGCTGATGTAGAGTGAATAAGGATGTCGTCCATATACACGATCAGCCAACCCTCGGCGATACAGTCAGCAAAGATATGGTTCATGAGGGCTTGGAACGTGGGGGGTGATCCACACAGCCCGAAGAACATGACATTCGGTTCAAAAAGGCCAAAAGGGGTGATGAAGGCGGCCTTCCAATGGTCTTCCGGTTTGATAAGGATGTTGTTGTATCCCCATCGGACGTCGAACTTGGTGAAAATCTTGGACCCTTTCAACTTATCGGTGAGGTCCTGGATTCGGGGGAGAGGGTATGCGTTCTTCGTGGTGTGGGAGTTCAGGTAACAGTAATCCTGACAGGGACGAAGAGAACCATCTTTCTTCAACACAAAGAAGAAAGGAGAAGCTTGGGGGGATTTCGAGGGGGAAATCTTCCCACTCTTCAAGTGTTCGTCGATAAAATCCTTACACGCTTTCTGCTCAGCAGGGTTGAGCGGGTAGGTTTTAGTGATCTTTGGAACGAACTCTGGTCCGAGTTCAATGGCATGGTCGAAAGGCCATGACGGCGGTAGGACCCCGTCCTTGGGTTTGGTGAAGACATCGGCGAACGACTTGTACTGAGAGGGAAGTTTCACTTCGGGTTTCACGAAGTGTTGGGCGATCTCGGTGGCAATTGTCATTTTTCGCACATGAATGATGGGTGGCAAAGGGGAATACCGCTCTTCCCACCATTGTGCTACCTTGTTATTGGGGTCAAGGCCAAGATAGCATAGGAGATACCGGGTCTCATCTGGGTCTATAGTCTTTCTCCGAGCGGCAGCGAACTTCTTGGCTCGTTGCATTGGCAAGGAGTTGTTGAGTTTTCGGAGACGAGCGAATGTGTATTGACGGGCACGTTGCATGGGTACGGGGTCATAAGCAAGTAGGGAAGGGATCGTTACCTTTCCTGTTGCCCAGTCGATTTTCGGGTTAATTTCTCGGAGCCACGGCATTCCGAGAATTATGTTTTCCTTTCTGCAGTTGAGAACGAGGAATTCCCTTTCCTCTGTTGTCCCTGCAATCCTGATGGTGAGGCGGGTCTTATGTCGAATGATCCCGGCCTGATTCGGAGAGCCGTCCACGTTGTAGGCTCGTATCGGAGTCTTAAGTTTTATAAGCGGGTATCCGTTCCGCTTAGCGTGGTCTCTATCCACAAAGTTTCCGGTTGCTCCACAATTGATGAGAGCGGTGGTGTCGACGAAGACTGCTCCCTCAGGCTTCGAGAGAGAAACGGCAATGAGTAGGGATTTGGCCTGAGTACTTGTTACAGTTACATGAGTGAGTCTATGAGAAGGAGGTGAAGACGTTGACTTGTCTTTCCTCCTGACTAAAAATCCTGTTCAGGAGCGACGGCTTCCTGAACCTTGGTTTCAAGAGCAGAGATTTGAGCAGGTTCTTCTTCCGACTCGGAGATCTCTCCCTTTTCCTTGTCGAAACAGGCTTCGAGGACTCGGAGCACCTCTTCCTGTGACTTCCCTTGCGTTTTCAACTTCTCAACATATAGAGCAAGTTGAGAGTTGGATCCTGTGGCGTATGGTGGAGGCATAGGAGCCTCGGTGGCGCATACCTGCGCTTTACCCAGTCGTTGGGTGTACTGTTGTTTCGGAGGCCTTCCTCCACCGGTCTTTGGATGATTCCTAGTAGAACATCCCTGCTTGTGACATACGAAGCACCTATTTTCTCGGATGTGCCTCGCTCTCTTGATCGGGGTGAGTCGTACGGCGTCGACATCCATGGTGAAAGGATCCCGGGGGGACTTTCGAGATATGTTTCCGTCATCTCTACTTCCACTCCCCAGTCCTCGGATGCGAAGGAGATGCCCGTGGAACTTTGAGGCATCCTTGACCCATGCGGTTAGTGTCTCTGGTACTACCGCCTGCGAGATTACCATGGTCGAGATCTTCGGATCAAGACCCTTTATGAATAGTTCCACCAAGGCGTAATCGTCTGTCTTAAAACCGGACTTGCCTGCTGCAGTCTTGAATTGCTGCATGTAGGAACTAAATGCCCCAGTCTCTTTAGGGTCCCGGCTCATCCTGAGCTTAGCAAGCTTCTCTTTTGCCTGCGTCTTCATGTCAGCGGGATAGAACGTAGTAAGGAAGTCCTCCTTTAATGCTGCAAAGTGCACCGGCACTCCAGCCTCCGCTTTGTTTATCTTGTTGTACCAACCTTCAGCGAAGTCGGCACCGTCACCTTTGCTCATCTTGTTGAGCGTTACCAATGCCATGATGTTACCATCCTGATAGATGTCGGCATTCAGACGGAAGTAGGATTCCATCGCAAGTATCCATCGGCATGCGTCATCGGATGAGCCGGAGAAGTCCAAAGGCAACCCTGCCTTGTATTCCGTGGGTCGTGGGTCAGCCATAGGGGTATGCGCTGATGAGGAACTGTCAGAGGGGGATGGAGGTGGGATCGGTGGTGGGATCGAGATGTGAAGTCCTGTGAAAGAAGGGAGCAGGTTGGGTGCGAGGACGGGTGAAGGGATGGGGGTGAGGTCTCGGATTATCCAATCGGAGCCTGTGGGAGCAGAGGTGCTGCTGGTAGGGTTCGGGGGTGGAGGTTGGGAAGGGGAGGAAGCGGTCAGGGGTAGGGCAGTGATGATGGGGGTGGCGAGTGGCGTAGGAGTCTTGCGACGAGGAGCGAGAAGGGGATTCTCAATAGCCTCTCCTGCTAGGCGGTGGGTGGTGGCTCGCTTAGCGCGTTGACGGTCCTCCCAAGAGATTTCGTAGGACGTAGTGACGAGGGGGTAGGCCCAACAGCAAGATAGCTGGGGCGAAGGGAGAAGCTAGTTCTTTTGTTACACTACCGAGCGTGAACTAGTGAGAACGGTGCAGACGTGCGCAGATAGTAACCAAAGACAGCTGCGCAACCGTGCGCGAAGAGTAACGATAAAGCGACAGCGAAGTCAACCCTGACGACACTGGAGAGAAGAGATACTCAGACCTAACCCTAGGCCCGGACTAGTGTCAAGCAACGGTAAATTGCGTAGAACTAGCTTCAAAGGGAATACAAGTACAGCTACTACCCTTTATATAGGGTTGGGAATGGCACACAGACCAAGTCTGTGTATGATACAACGACGAGTTAGGAAAGTGGAACGATAATGAGGAGCGAATCATAAAAGAGAAGGGGAATCATACGATGCGAGAGCCAATGAGAAATAGAGCAGGAATCGTACGATGACGGAAAAAGAAACAAATGTGGACGTGCAGCAACAGGCCTGCGATGGAAGGGATGCGTCATCGATAAGAGTCTAGGGCAGGCATGGGTGTGAGTCACAATGAGTCAGGGACGAGAAAGGAAAGAAAAAGACACGCCACGTCCGTATCGTAACACTTTATTGTGCTCGAAACTAACATGATTTCTTTACTCAGCTCAATTTCGCTCATCAGCAGTGCAATGCTATGTGCACGACCTCACTATGGAGATTGACGATCACATTGACAATATGGGGTGTTATCCATGTTCATTGAGATCAGTAAGTGTGGAGGTGTCATGGGAAGGCAATGGTGCTCTGATATGCTACACAGGTGCCCCAACAATCAGATTCCATCAGCAGCATGCTGTGTCGAATCCTTTGTATCTGTCAACTATGGCGACCTTCTCTGCAGTCAGTGCAACTACGCTACAGTTTTCATACAGTAGCACCAGAGGCATGCTCACAGATTGCGTCAACACATTCTGGTTCTCATTGTTGGTGTTCAGTATTGCAGCTGCAGTGAACCGTCTCCTGGGGCTAATGTGGAAGCAGGCTATGTAGTGTGTTCTTTCTTCTCTTGGCATCTGGGCATCATCCAATCAACTGACTGACATCATCAAGCCACTCTCCTGGGCATAGGGTTCCATGGTGGGTGTACTGTGGCTGGCAATGTGCTCAGCATTGATCAAATTTGCTGGAGGAAAGGACGAAGGGTTGCTGGCTGCTTCGGATGAGGTACTGTGTGTCACTGCTCAGATCGATCAGAGATCTTGAATGATTGAACACGATGCTGCTGCTGCTTGGATGGTGCGTGTACTTGACCTCATTGCAATTTTTTGTTTACCAACTCGACAAAGAGCAATGCACTGACATACCAACGCACCAAGTAAGCGCTTGCGGTCTATCCACCGTATTTTGTGAGGAATCGACCATCGATTCGATACCACCGTCATAGTTATGGTGCCAGCGATTTGTTGTACTATGCTGCCCCAGCTGCATCATCCCATAAATATTGTTGTGCACCCAACCTTTGTTTCTCACTGACGACGTGCTTGTCATCAGTGTATGAACTCCCGGTTACAATCAAGGGGCTCTGGATAGGTGCGATGAAGCCATATGACATGATCAAGCGACTCTGTGTCGCTGTCAAGGAAAAGAAACAATTCAAGCTACACCAAGGGTCCGTGTGCCCAACATCATCACCAATGCATGGTCCTTGGAGAACAGTTATCGAAATTCTACTGTGTATGTACATGTACATATGAACTACTATTTTGATTGTATATTTGCACCATCACCTGTTCTACCTGTCTCCAACCTCGATGTCGCACGTGAATCGTACCCTAAAGAGATGTAGTGCCACGAAGTCATGTGCTATGTTGATTCATTGTTTTCGAACTGCCCCATTTCTGTCTTCCCTCACCTCACAATCTGCGCCACGTCACCAGATTCCTGTGGCCATTGTTGGCAATGCTCTGTAGGGGAGGTGCATCTTTAACGGGTGTTCTGGAACACCCTCTTTTCACCATCAACAATCCAAACAGGATGGGCCAGCTGCAAAACGATGGCAAGGTTTCGGTATCTTGCTTGTTGTTGTCAATTGTCTCTGTATCCCTTCCTTTTTCATGCTGACCAGAGACATGCAGGTGCTGCTATTTAGGGCTGAGGAAGCTGTTGGGATGATGCACAAAGTCCATGTCAACATTGGCAATGGTGGGTTACCATCTCGATCATCCTGCCCCATTTCTATGCTAACAGGGCCTCTAGCTGCTGTGATGTTCCACCCACAGCCACACTCCTCTACATGCAGTGAAATGATTACTGCTGGCGAGGTCTCAGTATCGCGTGAGCTGCTGTCCTGGTTTTCCCTCTCTTTTGTATGCTGAGCAAAGACCCAGCATAGGCAAGGAAGGTCAACCATTGGATATGGTGGGTTGTTATCTCTATGCCTGTGTTGTCTCATTTCCATGCTGACATAGGCCTCCATTTGATGTCAGGACATGGGGGAATGACTGACTAGAAGCACAGATCAATGGCAAGCAACTGTCAGGATGCCCCATGTGGTGACTACAGTTCTCTGCATATTGAGAGAAAGCTGACGACATCAATCCCAGCATGCTCTGGGAGTAGACATCATTCCTCTGGTGAACAGCTCCACACAAGGCCAATGTGCTGACTCGGCAGGTGACAGACTGGCAGATATGGTGTATTGCTGCAAGTAATGGTGCTGGTTGGGGTCATGTATCGAGATACAGGTTGGGTCTCTGTACGATGTGTCATGTCACCATCAATGGTTCCTCGCACTTGTACTGATGGATCAGTTGCATCTAGATGCAAGCTCTGCATGGCCACTGAGAAGCCTAGGCATGCACGAATGGCTGTACCACCCTCAAATTTTGAGTTGCCTGGGACTCTTGTGTTTGGAAGTGACATGGTGGTTGGATGCCACAAGCACTGAGCAAAGGAAAGATGCATGTGAATGGTGAGGCCCAGCATATATAGCTCATTTAGTTGATTGCATGGTTGACTGGATCTATGATGACATTGGAGGCAGTGAATGATCAGGTCAATGGTTGACTGGGGCCATGGAGACAACTGGATGACTGGGTCAATGGGTGATTGCATGACTGGGCAACTGAGTCAGTGGGTTACAGGATCAGTGGATGAGTAGGTCAATGGATTGCTAGATAACTGGACAACTGAGTCAATGGATGACTGGATCAATGGATGACCTGGTTACTGGGTCAATGGATGAGTGAATGAGTAGGTCAATGGGTGGCTAAATCAATGTCTGATCTGAATGACTGGGCAACTGAG